>JAHWFO010022496.1:500529-541147 GCA_023313115.1 Rhysida immarginata
TAAATGTATTTCTGCTTCACTGCTAAAGCTCCTCATTGGAATGTTTATAAGATTTTATTTATTATTTTTCTAATAACGAATTCTCTATCAGCTAATCGTCTGATTCTTCGAATCATTGTTGAAATAAAAGCAACTTCACACAAATAGCAAGGAGATGAAATCGAAGGTTTTTGACAGATTCACTCTAAAACATGCAACTCCGGACATTTATACCCTACAGGTTTCTGAGACGGAATACATATTTCATAGAAAGAGAAAAGTTTTAATAACTTAACGATTTAGCTTAATACAAAGGAATTAGAAAAAGGAATCCGTTGATTTTAACAAAAAGATTTTAATTCCTTATTCATCTGTTTTTCCCAGGTGGCGTGTTCATTGCAACATTGGTGGGCCTGGCCATTGGCATGCTGACGTTGGTCGGCGAGGTGTTGTATTACAAGAAAAAGCGAGCGACTCCCATTCAGCCGATCGACAGCCAATCGGTGGTCAAGATGAACAAGGGGAGCCGCGACACGAAGGACAGCTCACGCACGCGCACTATCAACGTCCGTCCACGGGTCCCTCAAAATCGATACTGACACAACACAATAGACATTTCTTTGGGACCAGCAACACCATTATCGATCATGTTAACATATTTTTTCCCATATTTTCCTTCTGCTTTGTACAAAAGAAGATATTAAAGATTTAGTTTCTTTAAATTTTATTATTACATGATTTTTTAAAACAAAAAACATGAAAGAAGCAGCTATAATTATAATTATCATACAGTACTATCTATGAGATGTGAATTAGAAAATTGAAAAATATCCTTAAAGAATATTTTAACGTTAACATTTTTTTAATTAGAAACTGTACAAGCTCACTAAACAAAAATTGTAATTAAAAAGAACAAACAAACTTTAAATAAAAACTTGCGCTCCGTCCATTTTTGATTCGGATTCTCAAAAAAGGCAAAAACTGGTTCAATTAGGAACCGTAAAAGTGCTTTGGACTCGATGGAATGAAATGAACTGAATAAATAAGTTAAAGATGGCAAATGTAATTCGAACTTCAAGCCTATTGCACCTGGAAGCAATGTTTTAACGGAATAAGCACGAAATATGGATGCAAAATAATCCATTTCCCCCTCGTGCTTCGCTTGATCCGTTCATTGTTCTTTTAAATGGCGGTGAATGATACGATTTTGTGATTTAGTTATATAGTTAACCTGTCGCCCCATTCTTTCTTAATCATATCAGAAACCTTTTCACCAATCACCATGCACGTAACGCTCGGGTGTGCCGATACGATGGTTGGCATTATCGAGGCATCGGCTACTCGGAGCCTTTGAATCCCATGGACCCTGAAAGAAAAAAATAAATAAATAATCCTTATATAACAAAAGTCGGAAATAATATTTCTAAAAAATAAAAATCCTAGTAAACTTGAAAGGGATTGTACAAAATAATGTAAATACTGATATACAGGGTCTTTATAATTAAAGTTCCATTTTGACATGGCCATAAAAAAAAACTACTGGACCAAAAGCGATAATACTTGGTAATATTATACAAGAGGGCATGGGAAGTTCATACCCACCAAAAAAAAAATTAGTTCAACAGGTCACCACCAGCATGGAATGGCGCTCTATGAAGTATTCGTATACAAAATTAGACACGAAGTATTCCTTGGAAGTATGCCATACATATACTCGAAAGAGGCCTCGAATATTCTATAACAACTGTCGCTGAGATGAAGCATATCTGAACGAAAAATCGTACAATGTACTCTTCAGATGTGGAGTTAACGGAAGGTTACTTCCAGCAACATGGAACAATGTCACACATCGGCAAGGAGCACGGCAAAAATTGAACCTTTTTTCGGCCACCGCAGTCGTCGGATCTGAGCCACAAGACTTGTGTCTTTGGAGTATACTCAAAGGAAAAGTCTATTGAAACAAGCCTCGCACTGTGGAAGATTTGAAGGAGAACATGCAAAAAAGCTTTATGGAATTAAATCTACTTCCTTGTTATCTGGAAAACATCCAGCGTGAAATTGCTGGTATCCATGGAACGATCTCCTTGCCAATACGTCCAGGAACATGGAACGCCGCGTCGAAATAAGTCTGGCAGAAAATGAAGATACTTCCAAAATCGTGTGTCGGCCTCGGTGGCTCAGTGGGTTGCGTGATCGCCTCTGATGGCCGAGGACGACGAGGATTGTTTTCAGGGGGAAAATTATCGGCCTCGGTGGCTCAGCAGGTTGCGTGATCGCCTCTGATGCCCGAGTACGCGGGTTCGATCCCGGCCGAGGACGACGAGGATTTTTCAGGGGGGAATCCTGAGATCACGCACTTCCTTCGGAAGGGAAGTAAAGCCGTTGGTTCCGTGTAGTCGTTTGCCGGCTGCACGTTAAAGAACCCTTGCGAGGCAAAATTTGCGGCCCCTATAACGCCGTCCTGAAATGACCATAGCAGTTGAAAAGGACGTTAATACCAAACAAACCAAACCAACCAAACCAATCAGGGGGAAAATTCTGAGATCACGCACTTCCTTCGGAGGAGAAGTAAATTCGTTGGTCCCGTGTAGTCGTTTGCCGGCTGCACGCTAAAGAACCCTTGCGAGGCAAAATTTGCGACCCCTATAACGCCGTCCTGAAATGACGATAGCAGTTGAAAGAGACGTTAATGCCAACCAAACCAAATTAGTATGTAGCGTGTTTTTTCGGTTCAGATTGCCTAATCCTATCTAGAGTTACGAGAGCCTTTTAATATTCGTATTATAGAATATTCGGGAGCTTTTTCGAGAGAATCAACTTGTAACTTATGAAGATATCATAAAATCTTATGGAATCCTATTACTCTTTTCTATTCATTAGCTGCCCAGTTTTATGACGCGACAGCATCTTTTTTCTGCACTTCATTATGATTAAAGGCTTCGCAATTCAGCTCTTACAGGATCTTAGCTTTGTGCTGTTCTCTGCGGACTTTTTATGGCGATTAAATTCTCCTGTTGTAGTCCTGTGTTTAGATATAATGTGAGTTAGCGTTGAACGATACCTGGCATTCTATCTTCGTTTTCTGGCTCAGTTCTTCATGCTTTAGGTATGCAGTTATATCTATGCAGAACGTTGTCATGTGTGCTAATACTTACAGATACTACAGTTAAAAGGGTACCAATATACGTTTAACTTTGGAATCTAACAGATCACTTAGGTCTTACAAGCCAGGGTTGCACCGATCTTTATGCTAGTATTCTATTGTAAAAACAGAGAACGATATTGTTAACAGCAGATAACTGAAACCTGTGCTGTTTCCGCATAGTCACCAGGAATACACCTCAAATCTATATATTCACATTATTAAGTCCAAACTCTATAGAATTAGGCTACAAATTTACTGTTACTAAGAGAGAGATTGCAACAAGCGTTTCAGGATCTGTCTAAAGAAAAGGAATTGCAATTACTTGAGATTGTTGTCAACAACAGCCATTCTATCCGATTTTGGTCCCATTTTGCATGTGCTTGTGGGATGGTAACCGGTGGACGAGAACGTCCTCGCAAGACATTTGTAGTAGTCGTCGGTACTTCCCAGAGAGAAAATGCAGTCGGGCACGAAACCTGAACTGATGAATTGAGTCCCGAATTGCTTGAATGATTTCGTGTAGGCCAACTGCATTGCAAATTTCAAACCTAAAAAAACATGAAAAAGTAAGTTTCACTGATAAGAAGTCTTAATGGAATCAAAATTTCTGTTATTTTCACGCAATGAGAACTATGTATAAGGATCATACAAATGAAAACGAAAATTTGTGTGGGGAAAAAAAAGACGTCGTGTAGGATCGTAAGTTTTTGTTTTAACAATTTCAAAACCCCACGTGCAAATTGAACAATAGGTTGCAAGTGTTGCATCACGTGAGGAAGAACGATAGCTCGCGCTTCGAAGCTCTGCGAATGATCGCTTCGTCCAAACAACAAAATGGAGTCAACGAAACAGGAACAGAGAGCAGTAATTCGTTTTTTCACATGTGAAGGAGTTTCAGTTTCTGAAATTCATCGTCGTATACAGAATGTCTATGGAAATAGTCATTTGGGCATGGAGCAAGAGGTTTTCGGAGGGAGGGTCATCTTTGCAAGATGATCAACGACCTGGACAAGCAAACCGCGCCATCACGGATGATTCCAAAGCCAAAATTAAAGGAAAACAAAAAAGTGATAATCGATGTCGTGGACCAGGAGCCATCTGCACTATAGAAAAATCTGTGCACATTGGGTGCGGCATCATTTGACATCAGAACAACTTGGAGTTCGAATGGCCATGTTTCTGCAACATTTGACTCGCTATGAACAGAAAGGAGAAGTTTTCTCGACAGGATCGTTACAGGGGATAAAAGCTGGTGCTTTCATTTCCAGCCCGAAAGCAAACGTGAAAGTCGTCAATGGAAGCATTATGGGTTACCACCCCCGAAAAAATCAAAAGCAATCGCAAACAGCACGGGGAAGGTGATGTTGACCGTGTTTTTTGATCGCAAAGGCCCGATTTTACTGGACTTTCTTGAACAAGGCACCACAGTTAACGCAGCACGATATGGGGAAACATTGAAGGCACTGCGCGCATCCTCACACCTCGAAAGCAACGGTAGACCTCATCAAAAAGTTCAACTGGGAAGCAATGCAGCATCCACCTTACAGCCCTGACTTATCCCCAAGGAATCTCAAGAAACATCTGAAAGGCCGCAGGTTTCAGTCGGACGATGAAGTGAAGGAAGAGATTTTGGAATGGTTCCACACGCAACCGAAAGACTTCTTCCATAAAGGAATTACACGCCTTGTCACACACTGGGATAAATACCTTAAACGCATCTGGAGAGGATTTTTAAATTTCTTGTATACACTTTGGATAAAATAAATAATTTTAGTTTTCATTTGTACGACCCTTATAAATCAAATTTGCAGATGAAAATTTTATTCCCGTGTTCCTTCCACTTATTTTCATCTACCTTCAGTTAAGGCATAGTTAGATTCAGAAAAATTTTCATAAAAATTGTTTCATTTTAATTTTTTGGTAGGATAAAGGAGTATCCGGATAACTTACATAAAAGGTAAGCTGTAATTATACAAACAATATTATGACCGAAGGGGATTCGAGTTAATTTCGTAAAATTCATTGCCTACTTCAAATCTGATAAGTTTAGAAGAATAAAGAAAAAAATTAATTAAAGAAGACAAGAAAGGAAAACAATTTTTTTTGGAAGGACTGTAAGTTTGATAGAAGGGTTTCACAGATTTGCATCATCATTCTCCTAAATAAGAAAAAAAACACTTTTCTCGTAATCATTTACTTATCAAACACAATTTAATTATAATACATATCAGCATAAAATCATCAATCTATCTTACACTTATAATGACTCGTTTTAATTTAGAACTCCCCTTGACTTTTTTCCATGCTATACAGATAGGGATAAGTGGTGACAAGAGACTTTGTGTTGGAAAAAAAAAAGTTTTCGTGTTCACACCCATAATTAGGCACATTGCAAATCAATGTCACTGAGAAATTCTTGACCTGTAGGTGATTCTTTCTTTCCCGTTCGTGTACAAAACCGAATAATTAAGGACAGAAAACTTAAGCGTCAAAGTCAAGGGACCTTTAAATGTTTAGTTTTGAGTTCTATAAAATAATTCTCAGGATTTGCCTCAGCTTGGTGCCTCGTCGTGTGATCTCAGCCGAATCGGGCACTTGATGTTTCGTCCGATAAAACTTACTCATGTTCAACCATCCTAACATCTTAATTACCTTAAAATTGAACCAATATTTAAAGCCGCATTACTGAACATCAATCTACTGAGTGATTCACAATGAGGAAAAAAAAAAACTTCGTATGGGTTAGGTAAAGAATTACAATAGATGAAAGTTTTATTAGTCTATTTGCAAATATATATGTAGCAAACTACATCGTATAACTTTTAATTAACATTTAATTTAAAAGCATAAGAGAATATACGATTTATTAAAACCAGAGCTCAAACGTACCCCTTGAGGCTGAATACAAGCACGACATCTACGAATCATCGAATCATAAAGATGAGTTATGACATTGATGAGATATTTGAAAATATCGTGTTAAAACACTATAAATAAACGTGTTTTTTAGTGTACAAAAAAAGTTGCAAAATGTTGACTAGTTATCTATTGAAGTAACTGTTCATGAGTATTGATGTCAACAAACAAACTGATTCTCTGTATTTTGCGGTTTTAATGGTAACTACATGTATGGATTTACTTCTACGATTATACGATTTTGATCTGTTGTAATTCTGTAATGACTTAATTGGAATGTAACCTGTGTTCATATGAAATTTTTTGCTGAATCTGACCTTCCCAACAAAATGCCGAAGTTTTTTTGGTTTTTTTTTTACACCTATTGTGAATATTTTAGTATAAATTAAAACTTCCTTGCTCACTGCTTATTAGAAGTCATGTATTAGAGTAAAGTCTTCCAGTGCAATTATGAAGCTACGAATTTCTGTCCATAATGCCCGTTTTGCATGCAAATATCCGCTCGTCCATTGTCTTATCTTATAAGATACATGAAAGGTAAGAGAAAGGGAGACGTCTTCATTTTGTATTCTTCGCCGTGACACTCACCTTCCACCAGAACTTTGACGTCATCGGGATGTGACAAATATTTCGGGTCAATGAGAGGGGGCTCTCGAGGGTCTCTGCTAATGAGGGTGATCGACCCACGACTCTTCGGTCGCAAAAGGATGGGAAGGAATGAGATGACGTCCTTGTCGTCAGCAGGAATCATCGCTGCGTAGACCTAGGAGAGGGGGGGAAGGAAAATTGAATGAGCTAGCATATATTCTCAGTCATAATAATAATTAAGAAAGTAAGTAGCATGTGGAAATAAATTAATTTCGTTTATTAAAATTATTATTTTCATTTTTTTTTATCTCTATGATTCAGACTCAAGTTTTCACCATTCTCGTTCTTGACTTCTAAAATTCCTAAAAAGTGTGTCTCATTTGTAGCTGGCTTTAAGCGCAAAACTAACCTTACGACCAAACTGTTACGAATTCAAGGTTCGGTTTCTAATGATTGGTATGCGTTGTGATTACGCGTGGACGGACTGGGCCTTCTTAGCGTAAAATTAAAATTCTGTTTAATAAAAATTAAAAGATGAGATGAACATTTTCATTAACCTTTCTGTCTCGAGTGACTCACTGAAGAAGGTGGAAGAGCAAGAGAGGAATTCTTCTCATGTCTATTGCCACCTACACTATGTCTCGTGGCCCAAACTCCAATATACAGATGTCATCATCTCTCCCTCCACGGGAGTCGAATTGCAACAGTGCCCTCATTTCTTTTACTTTTTTTTCATAATTTTTTCATTCCGTTCTTCACAGCCGAAGAAGAGAATTTTCATTGTTTTGAATATGTAGCATTTTAGTAAATGGAAATCCCAATTCTCTCACCACCAATAAAACGTTAAAAAATGCAATGCAGGGCTTGCAAATGAAACACAATTTAGCTCTGTAGGATTCTTAGAACACAAGAACCAATTTATTTAAAAATTAAATCAAATCGCAAACTACCGTAGCATTACTATCACAACAGTGCGTTAAAAACGATAGCCGACAGCCGTTATTGCTATGCTATTCCAATGGGCACTCCAAAACTAATGCCTCCTATTTTTTATTGCGCCAGTGAAAACAAATTCTAGGAGGACACTATGTAAATATATGAACTTTCTCGCCCATCCACTAGAGGTTTTACTACCTGTCCACTAAATAAGCTTTAGTGATACCGACATATATTTGAAGCAGCGCTGCGTGATTGAGTTCCTGAATGCAGAGCCCATAACATCCATGAAATTCATCATCAACATTTGAGGAACCTCTATGGGAATAGGCAATTGATGTTAATATCGTGAGGGAATGGGTTATACCAGATTGGAATGGGTTATACCAGATGGGTTATAGGCACCTCTTGACTGTGTATGGTTTAAAAATGAGTGATCGGTTAAAAAGTCATATCCCATCCACCGTGTAGCCCTGATTTAGGTCCGTTGGACTGAGATTGATGGAGATTTTACACGACAAGGATAAAGAGGCTGGAGAAAGTGCATATAAGCATAAAAGGATTTTGTGAAAAAAGAAGTGACAAGAAAATAGAAGTCTGAACAATACCATACACTAATATTTGTAACTGCAATAATAGATAAGATAATAAAAATTTCGGAAAATATATCCGACATGTCCGCAATTTCTATTCATAGAAAACACTTCGACTACTAATTTCCAATCTGGTATAATCATGGCATCTTCTTAAAAATTAAAAAAATATATTTACTTTTTTTTTCGTTATTAAATAACCTAACTCACTTAAATAGATAATGCTAAAATGTTAAGCTAAAATGTTATTAGCGATTTAACAAATAATACCAAAAAGGACAGCTTCTGCTCTGAAAATGATAAGAAACACATTCTTTAACTTATTATGTTATATATTAAAATGATAAAGGCTTGAGTTGTTCTATAAGTCAGATTAACGCACTAAAATATTTAGGTGAAACTTTTAAAAGGAATTCGAAAAAAAAGTTTTCAAGAATGCACAATAAAAAAATATCACTCAGCCTTTGTGGAAGATAAAAAAAAAGAAGAAAAATCCAAATACCCTATGCTAAAAAAATAGACAGCGCTAAAAATTTATCTTCAGAAACTAAATCCAAAACTTACGTTAGATGTTAAGAAATTGAATAAACGCCTTAATCCCTTTAATTAATCAATAATACTGTTCTGCATTTTCACCAGTTAATCATAGATTTAAAAACAAACATTGAGGATAACAACTGTTTAAATTCAATGATAAAAATATTGAAAACAATTATTCACTGAAAATTAAACAAAATATCTATTACCCTGAATTAACATGGAACATCCCGAAAGTTTTTTAAAGAACAAATAAACCGTTCATAAATCACGTAATATTTAATCGACTCGACTTTAGATTCATTACCGATTTTAATATTGGTTTCATCACCCTCGCCGTATTGTCTGAATTGAAGAAAATCTCAATATCTGGCCAATCGGTAACATTCTCAAACTGTGTTTTGTAGTAAGCCACGCCTTCGAAACTTTCGGGACAAGTCATTGGCCCTGTAGAAGATGAAAAATGAACGTTTATAGCATAATAACAACACTATTTTTAAACTGCTACTGCCGTTTGTTTTCGTGTTTCATTTCAAATATTCTTACCTGTCCTCGTTTTTTTCCAAAGATCCAAATAGTGCTGAGTTTCATAACGGACACTGTTGTAGGAAATCGTCTGGTTCACAAAGAACTGCAGTCCTCCTAAGACTACGTGATCTTGCAAATTTTGACCCACTCCAGGCAAATCGACGATGGGCTTTATCTGATCGATGAAAAATGAAAGATTAAAATCGATATTTATGGTTTGGTGAACAAACTGGTTAGGACTGTTTTTTTAATTGCATTGCTTAAGCTTTCCTTACTCCAATTTCCTTCAGTGCACTGCTCCTTCCGATGCCCGACAACATCAGCAATTGCGGACTGTTCACGACCCCAGCCGAGAGAATCACCTCCCTTTTGGCAGAAACGAAACACTTGGAGTTTTGTCTTTCGTAAGTCACTCCCGTCGCCTGCTTCTTATCGTTGATCATAATCTAGCAATCATAAAATGCAACTCCTAATCCTATGTAAACAACAAGAACCACATTTCAAAATTAAACAATAACATACTTTAGTTACGAATGCTCGACTGAGAACGTGGAGGTTAGTCCTCTTGAGAGCTGGTTTTATGTAGGCCGTGTACGTGCTACATCGAGCTCCATTTCTAATCGTCACAGGAGGATACATGAACCCTTGAATGCAAAAAGATGATGATCCTACACATTTTAAAATTTATTGCTTTTGTCGATTTCGATAGATAGGAGATTTCCTACCTGTTTGGTATTTTCCATTATAGTCGACTAACGGTTGTCCTAGTTCAAAGCCGGCTTGAAGAAAAGCATCTGCCAAGGGAGTCTTGAAGGTTGGAATTTCAACTGTCATTGGGCCTCCTTCACTGTGATATACATCTGACAGGAAAAATAAATCGAGAAAATATATTCAAACACACGAAAAAAATGTCAGGTATACTTAATAAACTCATCAAATTAACGGTTAGCTTGAAAAGAAAAGTTAATCTCTCTGCTCCTACATCTATCCGGTCCTCATTAAATGAAATCAATGTTTTCACTGATTACATATCTTAAATAAGTTACAATCAGGTAATCAAGGATTTTAAATTTATATATGTATAGTTTACAGGGTGATTTACATCGAATGTAAAATACTTAAAGGGGGTATTATAGAGGTTAAGATAAACACAAAACGTCCTATGAACATGGGTTCAAATATGAACGATAACTGAGATATGAACAGAAATAAAAATGTCGCCACCAAGATCAACAAGTTGTTAATCGATGTGCGCAATTTCCTACACACGAATATCTTATTTAAAATGCCAATCTTTCCTTAAACCCTACTTTTGCTTGGATCTTCTTAATTCTTGTCCAACAATCCTTTCGAAACCAGTTCAAAAAAAAACTTTGATATATTCGATGATAAATATTTATAGTAACTGTGCACATTGCCAATTAAGTAATTTTTAATGGGGTCTAAAATAGAAAAATAATAGGAAGACGCAACATCACAAAATTAGCGTCTGGTGAAATGCACATACCGTACATGATTATATAAAAAACGATTTTGTGAAGTTTCGTCTTCTTATAATCTTCTACTTTAAGTATATTCCACTTGAAAGAGTGATACTCCTGATACCTTTGCTGCGACCATCATACAACAGTCGTTAATCCAGGTCCATCCAGGGACCCAACTCGTCGGCCTCTGGCCATACAGGCCCTGGATGGACGTATTGGATTATAATATACAAAAAAAAAAAATTACTTTTGGACATAATTTAACATTAGATGCCACAAGTACAATTACATATTATCAGGGATGGATGAAGGTACAATTACATTTCTACCTTCATCCATCCCTGATATTATACACTATACACTAGTCAAAATAATTAAGGGAGTAAGATGCACCGCACATGAAATAATGAGACCAACATTGGTTAAATTATAAAATATCTTGAAATTATGCTTATATAAATTTGAAGTTTCCCCAATTTGTCTCCTTGTGGAGCTGATTGTACTTGTCTTGTAGCTTTTTTTGCCTTTTTATATTACTTCTTTTGAAGGTTTACATTTGTAGCATGGTACTTCTCTTTCTGGATAAGCAAATTTAACTGCAAGAAGACTAGATAGTGTTCCAAAAAAAAAAGAAATTACTGACGAAATTGCTGGTTCTTTTAAGAGAGTACTATTCGCCGGGTGACCGGGTGAGATTGTCAAAATCCGAGTGAGTTGGCAGGTCTGCAATTGGTCTAGCATTTATGTCCTTTTTTACTATAGGCCTAATATTTTTTCAGTCATATTTAGCAATAGGCCTAACATTTTTTTAGCCCTTTTTAACCTAACATTTTTGAAGGTAAATGTTAGGGCGATTGAAACAAATCGCTAAAAAATGTTAAATTGTTAAATGGGCCTACAGCAAAAAAAAAGCTCATAAATGCTAGGCCAATTGAAAAATATGGCTAAAAACTATTAGGCCTATTGCTAAAAAGGACATAAATGCTAGCCCAATTGTTAAATATGACTCAAAAATGTTAGGCCTATTGTAAAAAATCTATCTATATATATAAATGAATTGCTGTTCGTTAGTCTCGCTAAAACTCAACAACGGCTTCACCGATTTGAATAATTTTTTTCTGTTTTGTTTCCTCTAATACAGGGATGGTTTAAAACAAATAAGAATAATGAAAACCAACCCCTAAGGGGGAAAAGGGGGAATTGAAAATTTGTTAACACATTAACTGGTGTGGCACTACAAACATAACACATTTACTGGTGTGGCACTACATAATTAACCATATTAACCTCTTTTTGGGAGGGGGTAACGAATTGTAGAGTGTGCTATCCATGTAGCGTGATATCTCCACCATGACCTACCTAAAACCTTCCCAGGGTCCATCGGAATTACCATGAAAAATTTCATCAAGATTTGTCTAGCCATTTTGAGATGCATAGCGAACAGATAGGTCCATGTGTGTTTCTTTCTTATATAAATCTATAGTTTAATTCCAATCTTGATGAAATTTGCAAATTTGATCTTCAAAGCAAGAAGAAGGTCACTGTCTACATGAGATTTCGAAAAAATAATATTTATCGATAATAATTCATGGATTTAAATTCAAATTATGGACCAAAAATATATATCTCCTGACGAACAATGCAAGGTAAAGTTTGTGCAACGCTAGACTGCTCTGTTTGTTTCAACAGTAGTGATAGCAAAACAAAATTCTAAATACAGGAATTTTCATTGGAAATAGAAAACAACTGCAAGAAAAAGTGAAATATTAAAAAAAGATTTCATCTGCGTCACAGCTTCAGAACCGAGGCCAACGAGAGACAGGGCAGGGCACTCAAAAGTCACATCATCGGGGTCCGGCCAACAAACGAAAAATTACTGATTGTTAAAATCCAAGATGAAGACAATGAAGGATGGATTGTTGGCCGGACCCCGATGATCATGTAATTTTTGAGTGGCATGGCCTGTCTCTCGTTGGCCTCGTTCAGAACCTTGAAGTGCTTACAAGAATTTTTCCGACAATGCTTTGCAAAAATATTATACTCTCCAAACGTCAATGGAAACTTGGATTAAGAAGGAATGAATGGCTTTGGCAAAAGAAACAACATAGGCACAGAAAAATAACACATTCAGAAGGGCGGACATTACATATCTCATTTAGCGCGGGTTAAAAAGACACGTGGGAACGCTTCAATCGTAAACGAAAATTTACTTGCCGAAAACGCCATTGCTGAAAACAAAAAAAAAAAAAAAAAAAAGGAATATTAAACAGTGTTCTAACCTTTTTTCATGTGTTCATTTTCACTGTATGTTCACATTCAGATATTGCAAAATTTCATCAAAAAGGAGCCCGAGCAACGCCGGATAAAACAGCTAGTAAAAACAGGATCTCAACACTTCAAAAAATGTAGCAGAAAAGAGGATTAAAACATCATAAAGCAACCGAATGCACGATGGCGTAATGGCCGAATTCTTCGGTGGAAAAGGAAGGATTTAGGATCCTAAGGACGTGCGAGTTTAGCGCCATCCAATGGCAAATTCCTTCCGTGGGCAACAATCAAACAACAAACGGAAAATGAATTTTATATAAAAGATTATTTTTTTTCGAAATCTCATGTAGACAGTGTTCTTCGTCTTGCTTTGAAGGTCAAATGTGCCCAATTTCATCAAGGTCGGAATAAAACTGAAGATTTGTATAAGGAATATACATACATACATTTTTATGTAAACTTGTATATAGATTTCGCTTTATGTATTATAGTACGTTTTTATATCTACAAAGTTACGAAATTAGTGTTCTATGGTCGCTATAAAACGTGCCACAATGAAAAGAAAAGCCACAGCTCGGTCAAAATTTTAAATCTGTGATATTATATAGTTGGTCAATCAAATGGTATTTCACACTAATCCATTTAATGCCTATTCCAGTCAATGAAATGACATTTCCGGACCATCTGGCCGGCCAGGTGGCCGAGAGGGCTGGGGCGTAGGCTTTCTAGTTCTCGAGTCCGCCTGGCCGTGGGCTCGAATCCCGCCGTGGGCATGGATGTTTGTGTTTGTCCCGGGCTACGTACAGATATAACTTGTGTAAAAGGTCCAAAATAACCTACCAGTCGGCGCCAAATTTATAGACCCCCCCCCCCGGACCATCTGATGCAAAATCATGGTGGAAATGTCACTGCATTGATATGGATAGGCATTAGATAATCTAGTGTGAAATATATTTGATTGACTAAAATTTATGAGACTAATATCACAGACTTAAAAATTTGACCGCCATTTTAGCCATGTTCCCCAATAGATAGAACAGGTGTGCCTATTATAACTTTTACTTACTTTTTGAAGATGCTCTATCTGAATCTAAAGTCAAAAAAAATTCGAAAAGATTGGCCACATGTGACCAACTTCGCAAATTAAATTTTCATTACAAGCTATTATTATTATTATAAACTATTACAAGCTATAAATTTTTTTCAGAAATTTTTATACCAAAAAATTATCATTATTAAAATAAGAGTACATTTAAAGAATTATCTTAAGATACTCACCGTCGTCGCGGCTTCTTGGCACTTGATAGTCTTCAAGCTTCAAGAAGTAGTGGAATATGTCTTCGTAGCCCCAGCCAGGGTTGCCCAGCTTTTTCCAGTGATCGAAATCGTGTCGGTTGCCCCGCGTGTAGGTCATGTAATTGATTGCGCTTGTGCCACCCAAGGCTTTCCCTCTGTTGAAGGGCACTCGCTGCAGGGAAAGAGAGAGACAGAGAAAGAGAAAAACAAAAGCCACCTCATTAACCCAGATCTTCTCTCAGAGTCAGAAGGTGATATTTGTTACAAAGGGTTATTGATCTGCATTCCAGCGAAAACGGACCAAATTCATGGGCAATGAAATATCGGGGGAGGATTCCACACGACCAATAAATAACTCTTTGCCGGGCACCTGACATCCGTATCCTAAACTAATGATTAGGTGGTGCTGTGTTTTCAGCAAATTTTATCGTGTCCTAGTCAGTAAAATGGTCGACACCTGAGGGTGTCTTATCCGTGTTGTATAGTCGATCATCATTCACCTTATATAAACAAATTCCACAGGAAAAATATTCAAATTAAAAAAATTTGGTTTTTAAATCCGAATGGCATTATTATTATTATTATTATTATTTCATTTTGACTTAGTTATGCCAAAAACTTGTAACAATGAAAGGCTTTCAGAATACAATTTTAATATTTTTTTGTTAATGATATCGCGCACATTAAAAAACAATGTGAAAAACGCGAAAATTTTTGTTTTTCTCATTTTTTTTTATGCTAAGCCTCGCCATTGTTTTCCGAGATACAGTAGAGCTTAGAGGGAACAAAGTCAATTTGTTTCAGTTTAGAGAAGCACCATAATTATAATCTGAAAATCTTTAAACAAAAAAAAAAGATTACCCTTTATACTTTGTGATGTAAAGATTACTCATTGCATATAAATCTTTTGTTAATTCTGTTTGTTTGGCATTTCACTGCAGAAGAGTAACGATATTTGAAAGTGTAAAGGATTACGAAGGATTATTAGGCGGAATCAAAATCTAAAATTACTCAGTAGTACTGTATAATAACTTCCCATATTTATAAGATCCGATTCAACATTTACTGGCTTCCGCCATTCCTAACTGTTATATAGAAATGGGTGTAACTTAGTCTAACTTAATATTTACAATTTAAATAAAATTTAGATGAATGAAATTCTTATCTCATTTCTTCTAAATCTCAAGGAAATGAAAAGTTTTTATTTATTAAAAATAATCAAACACCATTCATTCTTCTTCAAATAATAAACAATGATTGCCTAAATATATTTTGAACATAATCAATTTGATGTTGAATGCTAATTTTTCTGATCTTATGCATCAAAATACATTTGATTCATTCTTCAGGTGATTTCGAGTTTGTTGTAATAGAGTCTTAGAGCCAAAGAGATAATACAATAAGTTAAAAAAATATTAATAACACACGAATGTTTTTACTTCACATTTGACATATTTAATCTCAGGGATGCATTCTGGAGTTTGCCTTACTTTACCCTCAAACCTTACATTTTCCCGAAAATAACAATCTTGGGAATGCAATAGAGATCAAGAAAATTCATTTCTTGTTTATATTAAAAATCTAAAAGAGTGTGCAACCTTCCCGTAAAGAATAAAAAAAAAAAGAAACAATTGAAAAATAGAAATTTATGATCCACGACCTGGATTCGAACCAGGAATCACGTGTATTCGGGGTCGTTGATCCAGGGCCTGGATACTCGTGATACTTGGCTCGAATCCAGGCCGTGGATCATGAATTTCTCTTTTCAATTATGTCATTATTTGAATTTCGGAATATAAATTCCTTCACTCTTTCAAAATTAATATTTCCTTGCATTGAATATTTGACTAAGAAGTGAACAAGAGTAATGGAGGGGAAAATTAGCGGTAACTCACATGTCCTCTGTATGCTTTGCAGCAGTCCTTCTGTGGTACGGTCTCGTATTTCCAATCCATCTCGGAGCCGAGGGCCTTGAAGGAGATGAGCGGCACCTCCGACACGGCCAATGGTTCGCCTCCGGCCTCGAGCAAGAGAACACGTACGTTGGCATTCTCGGACAGGCGGGATGCGATTACCGATCCACTGGAACCCGAGCCAACTACAAAAACAAACAAATAATGATATTAACCGCTTCGAACAAATTATGTTTCGAAGTGTTTCAATGGAAAATAAAGGATTTCGCAAACACATTAAATACAAAATCAAACTTCATTTCTTCAGAGATTGAGCATTATCATAATAAATGTTACAAAAATACTTGCCTACAACATAGTCGAAAACATTATCACTTAAACAGGAACCATCTATTCTTTGAGGGATCCAAATTGTGATGGAAATCGTTAAAAGAAAAGCCTCTCTCATTGTGTTCTCTCTACAAAAGAAATTAATTCATCGAAAATGGCTTTGTCGGTTTTCCAAAAGTTAACTTCATTTTTTAAAACAAGAAAAAAAGGTGGGGCAAGGATAAAATCTTAATCTTTGTAATCATATTTACATCATTCTTTGGGGGAGGCCTGGGCCTCCTGCTTTTACCTAACACACAATTTCTGTGAAGTTAAGCAACATCAGACACGGCCAGTCAATGGGTGGGGGATATTTTTTTTTTCTTCCCCCCCCCCTCCCCGCGGCTGCTGCGACCATCATACAGCAGTCGTTAATCCAGGGACCTAACTCATCGGCCTCTAGCCATACATGCCCTGGATGGATGTATTGGATTACATTAAATAAAATTATGACAATGAATTTCATGATAGCCACTTTTCGTCACCTTGAAGTCGCCACATTTAATTTCCTAAATATTCCTTCAACTGCTTCCTGATAAGTTTTTTTTTTGTCAAAATATGTTCAAAACAACACCGGCTATCAAAGACAACCATTCGACTCGGAGATGAAGTGATTCTGAGATGAGGGTAAATGAAATGTGACGAAATAGTCATACATATTGTTATGTTCACATAATGAGAAAAGCTGATACTTATACAGGGTGTCTGTAAAGTCTCCTCTCCGCAGTGGAAAATGACGATTCCCATCGAAATTCAATCTGAAAGGCACTTTCAACATCTCCTGCAAAACTTGTGCGTACTATACTTCATTCCCAACGTAAATAAAGTGCTATATTTTTCCATTTATTGGATTATTGCTTTTGTTTTTCACTGCGGAGAGACTTTACGAACGGCCTATATAATAAATAGTTAACAATGTTTTTTTGCAAATTTCTTTGATTTTTCTCGTACATATTTCCATTTCTCATAATTTAACATTAATATTACACTGAATTGAACAGGGTCTCGGTCTCTCTAAAGAAATCTTCAATTTATTCGTATTTTGATCGCTTCTAAATGTTTATCGAGCTTTATTCGCATATGTGAACCAGACACGACAAACATGTGGCATCCCGTTTAAAGTTTTATGCTCTATTGTGAGCTTTCATTTATTCAAATTTATTTTCTCATTCATTAAATATTAAAACCAACTGAAGAATTTAAAATAGCCTATTGTGCAAAACGAACTACATCGAAAGTTATCAATGATGATTAACAATTGCTGGCGGATACTGGCAGAGATAAATTCTTCAATATCAAAGGGGATCATGCATGAAAGTTTTAAATTGTTATTTTTCATAGTATTCGTTATCAAAATTATTGTGCAAAAATATCAAGGAATAGTTATTCGTCTTTTCGAAAAATTTATAGTTTTTTTTTTTAATATTAAATTTGACACCAAAAGCAAACAGTACATCTTAGCTCTAAGTGTTATGATGTCACTTTCTGTTCAACAAAAAAGACAGGCCCTGATCAACGCCTCCTAAGCGGAGACATAATTCAGGGCTTATTATTGGTAGAAATGCGATTAAACATGCCTTCGATGATGATGTAACAATGTATGACGTTTTCGCGCTCAGCCTTATCTTTAGCAACACCACCTAAAGATAAGGCCTGGGCCGTGACCACCGAGAGAGAAGGCCTCCGCAATGAAACTGAATACATTGTTACATCATCATCGATACTGCAAATTCAGGGCTTATTATTGGTAAAAATACTAATAACAATGCACTATCTACGTGAGACAGGCCAGGGCACTCAAAATTCACATGATCATCGGGGTCCTTCATTGTTTCCAACAAACGAAAAAATACTGATTATTAAAATTCAAGATCGAGACAATGAAGGATGAATTGTTGGCCGGACCCCGATGATCGTGTGACTTTTGAGTGCCCTGGGGTGGTTTCCATTACACACAAAACGCGATAGTGAGAAGGGGGAAATAGAGGTTTTTGCTGTCCACGTCATCAAATTGGGGCAGTCTGATTAAAACAGCATTCCACTACCGCCTGCGAGAGAAGTGGGGGAGGTGCTGAGAGACTCTCGATACAAGAATTTCACTCTCGCAGACGATCAGCGAGTAAAATCCAAGATGGAAACAATGAACATGACTTTCGTCGCGGGACCAATTTTGATCAGGTGACTTTTTAGTGCCGATGCAACACCTCCTAGAGAGAAGGCCTGTGGACAAAAGATGTATACATCATTACATCTTCATCAAGCGGCCAAATTTAGGGCTTATTATTAGTAGAAATCACGGTCTATTCATGGTCATCGAACTCTATTGTTAAAATGAAGCTAAAGTTTCTAGCTCTCAATAGGGCGGGAACTCTATTGAAAAGTGGCGCTGCATGTACATTCGGCCCAAAAACTCCTACAGCGCCGCCCTATCGACAGACAGAAAATATACTTTCATTTTCAGTTTCGATGAAAAACCTCTATCGCAGGTCACGGTCGGCCCTGGTTCGATCTATGCGGCATCTGGCGCGATCTGTTTTCCTTAGCTTCTCGAAACAATGGAAAATGGCCCAAGCTCGATGACCATGAATATCTATAGACCGTGGTAGAAATACGATCAACAATAGCCGCTTGTTGATGATGTAACAATGTATACACCTTTTGTCCGCAGGCCTTCTCTGTAGGAGGTGTTGGCCAATGCCTGTCTATCGGCCTCGGCGGCTCAGTGGTTGCGTGGTCGCCTCTGATGGCCTAGGACGCGGGTTCGACCCCGGCCGAGGACGACGAGGATTTTTTCAGGGGGGGGGGGGGAATCCTGAGATCACGCACTTCCTTCGGAAGGGAAGTAAAGCAATACCGCCTAGAGAGAAAGCCTGCTCACGGAAAAATCATACATTGTTATATCACCTACGGTAAGGACAATTTCGGGCTTATTATTGGTAGAAATGTGATCAACAATACCCTACCGTAGGTGATGTAACAAAGTATGACGTTTTCGCGCTCAGGCATTGAGTAGAGGTGGTGTTGAGTAAAAGAACTCTTGCGCGGCAAAATTTGCGGCCCCTATAACGCCGTCATGAAATGACCATAGCAGTTGAAAAGGACGTTGGCCTCGGTTTGCTCACGGCCGTCTATATCTATCAGGCCTGACAACTGAAGATTGATGACTTCATGCTAGAGGTCGGTTGCCATGGGAACCCCCTTCTCAACGGAAATTTTTTTAACATTTGAAATACTTTAATTGATGACAAATTATGTTTAATCAAGTTAAACGAATACACCAGAAATATGAAAAAAATTATCGTCTCCGTCAAAATGACAGGCAGACGACCTCATGCCTCCCCGACTTCTAGTATGACGTCAGTTGTCAGGCCTGGAGATATAGTACGGCCATAGTTTGCTGGAAAATGACGTCAGAACTCGTTTAACAATCAGTGTTTTTTCGTTTGTTGGAAACAATGAAGGGTGGACTGTTGCTCGGATCCCTACGGTCAGCTGACTTTTAAGTGCCCAAGCCTGTCTCTCGTTGGCCTCGTTTGCAGGAAAGTAACGTCAGACATCGTTTTTATTGGGAGGCGCGGTTTCACGTTGGAGCGCTGATTTTACATTGTTTTTTTTTCTAAAATATAATAACGATTTTGTATTGAGGATAATGCAATCTATATAAAACAGCTCTTTAATTTGTAAAGAAAATTTCATGCATTATTCCTATTACATGACTAATTTAAGAGTTGTAAAATTTTAAAAATAGTTTTTTCTCACTACACTCGATAAAACTCAAGAAGCTCGGCTTAATATTAGAGTATTCATTTCAAAAGTAAGTGCATTTAGAAAATATTATAATCAAAAAATATTCAAATCAAATGTCCTTTCAAATTGTCTCCTGTTCGATGACCCTGAATGGGAAAATTAGGTGAGCGTTTCGATAAAATAACAAGGCTTCTAATCAAAATGACGATTGTTTTGTAATCGGTATTAATCGTGAAAAGTTATTTTTATTATGTTTGTAATATTGGAATAAAGAAGATGAAAAACGTTTCAATAAATTTAAATTTATTTCATTTATTATGTCACGCATGATGTGAACACTTTTTTTTATTAATCGAAATGACACTAGGCGTACAAGGTTCATTGGGTCTTAGTTAAAAAAAAAAAATGTTTAAAAAAAACGATATTTAATGGAAAAGAACGTTTTCTCAAATGGAAAGTTCCTTTTTTTCGCCGTTATTAACGTTTTTTCCTTGCATTTTCTCCGAAATGTGTCTTCCAAATTTTTTTTTGACCACTCGTTTCACCTTCGTGCCACAGGGCTAAGATTTCTTCTCAAGCAAAATGGGGGTCAGGTCAGTGGGGAAAAGAAGAAAAAAAAGCAGCTAACCTACATTAACTCTCATTGAATACATAATCTATGGCATTCTAGAAAAACGATTGAGGAAAATCCATTTTTAAAAAATCATTCTATTACTTATTATAAGGAATATACGACCGACCCTGAAACTACTGCATAAAAAAGGAAACATTTCCCGTCCAAGGTTAAGGGCGCCGAGTTCATTTTATCGTCTTCCAATAATGAAATTGAAATTATCCTTCACTCAGCCGCCCTGTGCTTTTTAAGGCAACAGATTGTAATCTTTTAGGTTTGAATTAACATAAATTGTAATTTTTTAACGGAGCAAAGAACTTGTTAAAAAAAATTTAAAAGTCTCAAATGCTAAACAAAACGAGCGAAATCTTTTTAAATATTTATTTTTTTCTGAATTTAATTTGGGGAAAAATGTAGCAATTATTCATTACTATAGTTTTTTAAAAAAATTTCCCATTTATTGAATTTATGCTACAATACAATGAATGTGGAAAACCATTGAATATTCAATCCTCCATATGACGGAAGATCGAGAGCGCTAGAGATTCTTCATAGGGCTGCTGCCCCCACGATCCTAACTGATGAGTAAGTGAGAATAAAGCTCTCGTATATTCAATATTCGTCAAAAATATTCAAATTATAAAATAAATGCCGAGTTCTAAACATTTTTAACATAATTTATTAAAAATACTAATTATAATTTTTAAAAATAATACTACAGTGCATTTGGTAGAGCAATGCGTAATTTAAGGAAAGGTAAAACATCTCT
The DNA here is from genome assembly GCA_023313115.1 of Rhysida immarginata. Lineage (NCBI taxonomy): Eukaryota > Metazoa > Arthropoda > Chilopoda > Scolopendromorpha > Scolopendridae > Rhysida > Rhysida immarginata. The sequence continues at coordinate 522,211 of JAHWFO010022496.1, forward strand.
GAAAACTGCGACACGTTGCTGTACGGTGAGTGTACGGTGGTGAAATGTGCTTTAAATTATTTCTCCTCCTCTTTAATTTGACCTATCGCACTACCAAGCAAACTGTATATGAAAAAAAAAAGTTTTAAATCAAATTTGTTTTTAAATGATGATTTATTGTCTCCTCCTCATTAAGATTAATTCAAAACTTAATAATCTACCAAACATGTAAATTACTCAAGATGAGTCCGTCAGGTTTTAATCAGACATATTACGTTTAATCATACTCAATAATGTAAATTACGTTTTAAATCGAATTTTTCGAAATTTCAAGATAAGATAAAAATCGTTTGCCGAAGATGTAAAATTTGCTCTGAATAAAATTCTAGAATACTCTTATTCAGAAAACACGATATTCGTATTCCATAAAAAATAAGTAGGGTAAAGTCTTTGTTTATTGATCTTAGTGGAACTATCTCAATAATGTAAAAATTGCCAGGCCCTATGGACACAAAAACATTGTAACGAAGATATATTAAAGGATTGAGATAAAGCTATTTCGATATTAAAATTTACAAATTAGGCCGGTCGAACAATTATTGTTTCTTGAAAACGATCTTTTTAACTTAATTATTACTTTCTTATTCTATAATATTACAAATGAGCCATAATACGATCGTTAAATGCTACTGGAATTGGAAACGATAATAAAAGAACTCATATAATGAACGCTTTGGTGTAAAACTAAATGCATTTATCTGAGATTAAAAATCGCAAAAAATAAGAACAAAAGCGTCAATTTATCTTCTTTTTTAAATTTATAGTCAAAGAACAAAAAGCAAAGGGCTGTCCTTTATTTCTAGCAAGCACCCACGTTTGACCTTAATCTCGCCGGTGTGGCCAGAGGTCAATGAATCGGCCACGGTTCCGTCGACGTGAATGCAGGCTAGAAAGAGCTGTCAAAATATAAGAATTCCTTCACGTTTTCACAACAGAGAGGCAATGAATCAATCGATCGAACAAACGAGCCTACGTCGTCTGTCCATTCCGTCCGATTTCAACATTTATTTTCATCTATTGCTAGACAATGTTATTAACCTCTTTATCTCATGATTAAAAATTCATAGCCACTCCAGCTAGTGACGAAAGATTTAATGTATCATTTCATCCTTTTGTGAATTGTCTTTACTTTTTTAAGAAATTCTCAGTCAATGACCAGTCAATCCGGGAAGTCATCGCTAAATAACGATGCTCACCTTCTTACTCAATGTGGACATCTTTTTTAGAATTCATGGCAGCAGTCTTCCTTAACGGAGTTAAAATCTTAAAGAAGAAACATTATCATCATCTTGGAAACCATTGAGCATTGAGTCGGTGACAGCTTAAATGCAGGTTTCTCCTCCTAGAGTTGCGTTAAGGAAAGAATGGATGCTGCCATTTTTTTCTTCCAGAGATTATGTAAATCACTTAAGAGGAAACGAACGTTAAATAATGATACTTTGTTTCTATATCATACATTCGTTTATTCGAGTTTTTTTTATTTATTAATTTTACGTTTGCATGCACTTAACTCTTTCTTTCATCTTAATGAAGATGTAAGCGCCGAAATTTCCCTCATGCCTTTCTCATTGTTCTAGACTTTCTTCAATATTGTGAAAGTATCTTATTGTTTTGAGTGAATTCTCACTCAATTTCATTATACGGGTAAAAATTCACAAATGAATATTCATATCTCCAAAAGTGAATTAATTAACCTGGTATTAAAAAATAAAGATGCTCCTGAGTTAATCAAGTAAAAGAGAATAGGCTCATGCTGATTGATAACTGCTTAGTGGTTTAAATGTGCATACACGGAAGAATAAAAGGGCATTTGAAAATTCCAGGAAAAAAATCATGCACGTCAAAAATATCTAACGTAAAATCAATAATGTACTAAAAACAAAACTAAATTCATGATAGAGATTATTATTGAATACACTGGTCAACAAAAAAATATTTTTTGTCAACTACTTTGACAAATATAGTTGTTCTAGACTAAATTGTATGTGCTGATTCCAAATCTGAACTCCAACTTTCTCTATCACGTCAGGATGTAAAGTTATTGCCATCTTTGTATCTTTTACTCTATAGTGATTACTTGTAATTTAATTATGATGCTAAATTCATGTTAATTTTTTTTTAGGATCACCATGAATAGAAGTAAACGGGCTTGTATCAACCATCCAGACATTGGTAGTTACTATAACTCGAGATCCTGACATGATAGAAAAATTGGAGTTCAGATTTGGAATAGTCTAGAAAACCTATATTTTCCCCAGTATCAAAAATGTTGTTGACCAGTGTTATTGTATGCTTTTTTCTTCGAAATATCATAATATTAGTTAATGAGAATATCCTATTAGGCTATGCATTCCTTTTAATAAAGTAAATAAAGTTGGAAACCCACTAATCCGCAAATAAAATATTTAATGAGCCAGATATACATTTCGGGGGATAAAGCCTTCTTCATCAGTGAGTGATATATAAGCGAAATGCAATTATTTCGTGAATGAATTTCGAAATATAATTATTTCTGATTCAGTGATTAACTTAATACCACGTATCCATAAATTACGGCTTAAATACATTTCCAGCAGAACTTTATAGACATTTCGTATATGCCATTTTCTTTTTTCCCAAATAAACTTTTTAATTAAAATAATCATTTATTTTACGGCTTAAAAATCCATTTTATACTTTATTCTAAAGCATTTCAGCCAAATTCCGGTCACACGAAAAAAAAAAATAGTTATAGAGTGCAACAGATAATAACTTGAAAACATGAATTAAGTTTATTTTCATTTCAACTATATATTCCAATAATTCTTTTCAAAAAATTAATTTTCTTTGGGTTTTTTTAAAACTTTCTTTCAAGTAGTCTTAGCGTACAAGATTAGATTTTCTTTTCTAATCAACGTAGATTAGTCCGAATTAAAGTGAATAATGATTTTTTTTTCAGAATATTCATAAAATTCTGCATTGCGTAGAAACAATAATAAAAATGGATCTGGAAAAAACAATACGATAACTTTAATGAAATTTGACGCCTTTCGTTATAATCACCATCCTAACGAGCAATAACGATTACGAATAATTTTTATTGACCGAGAGGATGGTGATTACCGAAACGCGTCTGCTTTCATTAAAGTTACAGTATTATTTTGTCTAGATGTATTGTTCTTAATGATTTTTTATTTTCCCTCCCGCCCCTTAATTAAGGCTCTAAATTTTACATTTCAGAAACGACACATTTTGGATGATCAAATTCTTAAGGCAGATTTGGTCTATTGAAGGGTGTGGCTCCACCATGGTATCGACAAGGTTGGATACAAGGTGTTTCAGTGGAATGAATGGAATGGTATGTAATTACTACCCCTAAAATAAATGGTACTTCAGGCTCGAGCAAGATTAGGGATGGCTATGCCAAACTCAGCTACTGAAGGTCCCCTCTCTCAAAAAAAAAAAAATAAATAAATAAATTGTTAAATGGAACGAAGTAACTGAAAAAAAATCTGCTTAAATGTGAAGAGCCCGTTAAATCAAATAATGAAAAATCGTTATTACCCAGTTTGTTAAGGATTTGTTAATAAAGTTAAAGAGAAGAATATCAAGTTCGTCAAAGCAACCGAATCTGCGTTATTAAACAAAATCACTAAAATGTAAACATAATATCAAATATTATTCTATAAAAAGAATCTAGGAGACAAGTATAAAAGCCAGAAAACAATACAACTAGTTAATTACAGAACATGTATTAATTTCTTTAACACGACCGAATTTCACTATTTTTGTCATTCTTTATTTTAAAAAATATTCCCAAATTTTTTATAGGTCATATTAATTAATAAATTGATCTCTGTCATTCTACTAACAATTATTTCTTCAGATAAAATTAGTGAAAAAATTTATTTTGCTTGCTTAGATTCTCGATGAAATATTTTTCAACAAGAAATCTAAATTAAAAAAAAGGAGGAAAATCAAAGTCTTAAAATAAAGAATCAAATTGCATATAAGACAAAATCTTGTAATTAAAGATTAATATCTTTGATAATTGGGTCGCGTTTAATTATTATTGAATATATTTCTCTACGAAATGAACATATTAGCTAGAAACTAAAATCCATTAAAATGCTCTTTATTTTTGTATAACATCAAAGTCTCTTTGAATTTGTTTACAACTCACAAACTGCTTATTATGGATGGCTGTAATTAGAAAAATAATAATAGTCACCTAACGCATTCACCAAGAGAATAAACAGTTATACAAAAATTTATTAAGAAATTAATAGGAAGTAAAAAGGATTACTTTATAATTAGCTCTTTTTATCTAAATAGTTTTTCTATCGGTAATTAATCAAGTTTATGTAGAAACATAATTTCTCCTATTGTGAGTTTTAAAATTACAACCCAAAACAAACAAACAAACAAAAAATACACCTAAAAAAACAACATCCTTATATAACTTAATTTTTGTTTACAATTGAAATGGGCTTACCTGTGAAGGCGTCCGTCCTAAATGAGAAGCGACAAACAAACGACTGATACAGCTTCTCCGTTCGACTTTATTCTGTATTTTTGTGGTTTATGTTTAAGCGGTTTCTCGAGCGTTTCTTTTAAGTCAGTGGTGGTTTCCTTTCGAAAGGAGGAGAAACCGACGAGTTACCCGGGGGCCATGAGCGGAGAGTCGCCTTTTGCTCCGTCTGGTGTCGAAGTTCTGCTCCCGAGCACCACCAAGTGCACTGAACCAACGAGAAGACCATTTCCTCCACCTATTTTGCATTGACAAACACGAAAGATTAAGCAAAACTAAATTGCAAACGGAAAAACAAAAAGAAAGAGAACGGAAGCAGATGAAAAGTTTACAATGGATGTCGTCTTTTTCCTACATTCATTAAGAAAATTCAGTTTCCACTGATTTCACAGATAAAATTGCAACTCTTCGCATTGAGTGATATTTCCCTAAATTTTTACCTCGTTTTTCCAGTTTTTACGATCTAGGAAAATTTTCACTTTTCTGAGAAAAATCGATTAATCTCTTTTGATAAGTTGAGAAACTGGAAAGGACTGTGGATAACGGCATGACCAACTGACAACAACCTCTTGTCCACAAAAGAATTTTATTAGGCATATACGCATTTCGAACTCATTGAGTTCATTATTCAATGCCGAATGCTACCTGAGCGACGTTTTGATAAGATTAAGACTTAATTGATAATTGTTTATTGCACTGTTTAATTGAATTCGAGCGAACTAAAGTAGACAAACGGAAGCTGAAACGATCTTTCGAGGATTACAGTAGCTGAAAAATTTACAGCACGCAGAAAGAATGAATGAAAAGCATTAAAAATGCATAAACTCCACAATTAAGTGAAAATGGAAATGGCAAGGAAAGAGTTTATTATTCACTTAGAAAGTTTTCAGATTAGGTTTATCTATTCATTAGAATAATTTTTTTCAAGATCCCTTGAAGCATAATATTTAACCGACTTTTTGATTGAAGTCCATTAAAGAAGTTGCCATGAAGCGTAGCTGCACCCGCTCGTGTTTACAAATTGTTATTCCGCATTTTAAACAGGCAAAAACTAAATGAATAACAACTGCTTGTTAGATCAAAGGTATTTGACCTGTCCAATTTAAAATCATAGACACTCTTGTTTTCAGCTTATCTTATTAGCTGCATTATTAATTAAGAGAAAAATCTCAGCTGTTAAAACAATATTAAAACCGCTTAACAAGTCAATTGTTAGCATTCTGGTCAATTTGTCCCACTTTGAAGCTTCTATTGTAAGTCAATTTGTCCAAATGAGACTCCCCAATCGCTATCCTGCCAATAAAGAAAATTTTCATAAAAGTCTTTTTTTTTTAACGAGAATAGGCTAATACGGTGCGATTAATGTATATACATGCTGACCACTTGATTATCATGTGTAATGTTTGTTTATTAATGCAATAAAATATTGAATAAATATTTAATAATGAAAGTAATATACTGTATAACTTAAATAAATAAAGTATAGACTTACCAAAGTTGGGATATTGATGGGTTGTTCTATATTAACGAAGTTTTTCGAGCCTTTTGTTCATCATTGTTAAACATTATGTTTCCATTTTAATTCAAATTCAACCTGATGATGAACAAAAGGCTCGAAAACGTTCGTTAATATAGAACAACCCATCAATCTCCCAACTTTGGTTTAGTCTATACTGTATTTCTTTAAGTTATGAACGGGGCCCATGCGCAGTTTGGTAATTATTTTTATTAAATTCAATTCATTCAAATTGTTTCGTTTGATGAACTCACATTTTCTCCTTTACTTATAGGTTTGTGATTGATTGATGGTAAAAATTGTTACTCAGACAACAATGGTCAGGTGATTTTTCAGTTCCGGCGTGCGCTTTAATCGAGCGACAACAATGCTTAAACGTGCAACAACAATGCAAAACTGTTTCCGCGACGAACTCACATGTTCTCCTTTATTTATAGTTGGATTTCTTTCTTTCATTATTAAATAATTATTCACCCGGAGTCTATCACTATTCTATTAATAAACTTGCATGCTGAATTACTAAGATTTTACAAGTTGATTTCCAAAATGGAAATTGTGTTTAAAAATTATTTAAACACTTTAAAGAAATCTCGACTCGTATACATTTGTTTTTTTTCCTTTTCGCCTCAAAATCGCAGTCTTCAATTCAATGAAACACTTCTATTACTATTCAATTTTGCATGTGAATTCTTATATTAGAGCTTGTTTATGAAAAATTTGGGTGTGGTCCTTAAAATTTTATGTTTTCCCGTTTTACATATTGTTGTCATGTTGTCGGAAAAACAAGATGAAAAAGGGTTTCCTAAATTTTCTATTTATATGAGACTTCTGGCGCACATCGAGTTGACAGATTATTCGAAAGAAAAACTTAAGGGATTAGAAAGGGGAAGAACATTTATAAAAAATTTAAATGTGATTAGTCAGCTCGCATTTCGAAGTTAAATGGAAGTTAAAAGGAATCGCTCCTGTTAATTGTTATAAATTAGTAGCCTCAAAAAAAATTGCTCCACACTAATTCACATTCAACAAACCAAATAACGAAATGGAAAAAAAATGAATAGAAAAATGGAAGCTCTCGATACGGACTCGTTTGCGCACTCTACTTCCCAAGTGGTTTTACGGGAAGATCGCTATCAACTCGGAAAACGAGGCGCTCACTCGATCTATTACGAGCGAAACCATTTCATTTGCTTCGTGAAGTTGGCTGCTGAACTCAAATCGATAAGAGAAATCAGAAGCAACACGTTCACTAAATTGCAAAAGGCCTGGAAGCGAAGAAGAGTGTTGATCAGAATAGTTTCGTCACTTAGGCGCAAGGAGTCAATTAGTCTCATGCCTACGGGCAGATTGTCCGAAAGCTTTTGTCAACGTCTGCGATTCGTTACCTGAGATCTTGCTACCTGAACGACGTTGCTTGCTACCTGAACGACTTTGCTTCTCTTGTGCCGCTGACATTGACCTTGCCTGAAGGGAGCCCCAGGCGTGACCACGAGGCGAAGGTCATCAGCTGAGTAACCACTTGCTCCATTTTCTAGCGGACCCATTTAGTACCTCTTCCAATCCTTTCTTCGAAATGGAAATAAAAGTTCCTAGGAACTTTTTTTTTCCTTTTACTAGGAAGAATGTTTTCGGTTTGTGCATTCGTTGTTGGGAAATGGCGTGTCTTACGGACCGTTTTTTCGAGGTGAAGAACCCATCCCTGCGGGATTTATCACTATCATTTATTCATTTATTACGGCGCGATTGAAATACCTAGGCTATAAATAGTTCAAAACTAGATGGCACATGTAAATTTAAACAAACTTTTTAACTGTTTCGACTCATGGTTAAGAACCTGAAAACATCTTACAAAAGGGGGAAAAAGAAGCAACCAATGAACTTAATTAAATAAGCAACAAATGCTTCTGTTTCATCCCGTTTGAAGAAAAAGACTATGCTTAATTTAATACTTTTACTACATTTTAAATAGAAATATGTTAATCTTATAAAGATCCTTCACAGTTCGTATGAATTCTTTAAAATCTTAACTCTGAGAATGACAATGCAGCGCACGAAGATCAGAAAATTTGCTTTTATGAAGTACCGGTAAATGCGGTTTAGTATAGCTTTATAGGAAAAATAGATTTCCCCACAGATCTTTAAATAATCCATATAGAATGGTTCGCTAAAACTGAAATATAAGAATTTTTCTATATGCAATGCTGATATCTACTCCTAATAAATAAATGATATTGCAGAATTATTAAAAAATCTGTGGGGAAAATCTATTTTTTCTATAAAGCTATAGTAACCAGCATTTACTTCATAGAAGCAAATTTTCTGATCTTCATGCACAGCATTGCCATTCTCAGTTAAGATTTTAAAAAATTCATACGCACTGTGAAGGATTTATTTAAGACATACATGCAAATTTCCTATTCAATGGGCACATATTGTAGAACTAATTTATGGAATATATCAAAACCACCGAGTTTCGGAATAAAGCAGAAGGGAAGAAATAAGCACATATAAGATATTAGATCCTTAATATTAATCTCTCTTGGGATATTTAAGGACTTGAAGATTTTTTAGTCGAAATGAAAAATTAATTAGCATAATTACAATACAGGCAAAAGGGATGCTGAGACTAGAGTGTTTTACTAAAAGAACTTCTTTGCCAAAGATATTCTCTTCGATCTCAATAATGTCATGAATGTTTTCAAAACGATTTAGGAGAAAGCGGAAAATCTGGTCATTTGCCAGAACTTTCAAAGATGGTTACTCAGCGCTTGCTTCCAGATATTAATATGTTTGAAAGGGCATATGTAATAGTTTTAACTCAAATTTAAAAAATAATGTACTCTAGTGTAAGCAAAAAGATATCTAATTAATTTTATCCTTTTTTCTTTATTCCACAAAATATATTATCGTATTCCTTAGCTATATAATACAATGTTTTTAATAATTATATTATGTAGCAACAACAATAAATGAAAGTCCCATCCTTTGATAACTGGTAGGGGAAGCCCCATTTTACACTCTGCTGGCGAAAAGGTACATTCTCTGTTTTAATCATCATATTTGAAAAGAGAAAATAAATTATTAGGTAAAATTTCAAAGCAACTTTAATTAAAAACCAGTTGAGAATCCATGCTATTGGATTGTCAGAACGATGCTAAAAAAGCTACATACATCAAAGCCCATTAAATGAAAAGTCGATTTATTTATCCTCAACTTAATTACATCTACCGTAATTTCAGGTTAACCATATGTCATTCCTGGTCCATATAATTCCACTTCCTATTTATGCAATGCTGCTTCCTATTTATGTGATGCCACTTCCGGGCTATTTAATTTTATTTTAATGCGTTAAAAACATCGTTACTAGATTTGCGAAATCGGTCGTTCCGTTGCCAGTTTTTTTTTTTTTTTTCTAATTTTTTCATTTTGACTTCAGATTCAGATAGAACATCAAAAAGTAAATAAAGGTTATACAAGATGTTCCGGCAAGAAAGGTCAATATTTCATGTGGGTATAGAATGAGTTATTGAAGTCAAAAAATTTATAAAAACATATAGGCCCGTCTTCAGAAAGAGCGCTAATGCTCTTGCTCAACCCATTGTTGAGTACAACAAATTCAATAAGGGTCTTGAGCAAGAGCAAGCGCATTAGTGTTCATTCTGAATAGGGGCCATATAGCCTTTTTTCTGAGATACAGATAGTGGTCACTTTATATATGTTAGCCAATGAAATAACATTTCACACCAGTCCATCTAATAATTATTCCGGTCAGTGAAATGACATTTCCGCCATAATTTTGTATCATTGGTCTGGAAATGTCATTTCATTGACGGGATAGGCATTAGATGGACTACCAAAAAAAACGCATACATGTTATTCTTTCAACACAATAAATTAAATGTTCCCACAGAATTACCCATTTATTATAACTCACACTTCACCGATACATTTAAATACTTAGGCATACAATTAACGCGTGGTCTCTCTTGGGATCTACACATCAATACCTTACTAGCTAAACTTAACAAAAGACAAGGAATGATCTCACATTTACACTTTCTTCCACCCTATATTCTAATCCTCCTCTATAATTCCCTGATACACTCGGCGCTGTGCTATGGGATTCAATTTTGGGGCTCCACTACAAATGCAAATCTCCTACGCCTTTTTCGTTTACAAAAATGGTTCCTAAGAACTTTACTTCACAGCAGATTACCCAATTCTGTTTCACATCATTTTAGTCGACTAGGCATCTCAACTATCTACCAAGTCTATATCATTCAATTATGCTCATTCATCTACAAAATTAATAATCATCATCTAATTCTTACTACACCTTTAGCAATAGCTCACCGCAAAACATACACCCCTACTCTACCCGACTAACAAACTTAGTTAGACTTCCTTCTACTAGGAGTAATTACCAACAACGTTGCGTCTCATATGCTGGCATTAATGGTGGAATAGTTTACCGGAACAAGTCCGCTCATCCCCTACAAGCTCAACTTTCAAGAAATTACTGAAAACCTCCCTTTTAACCAACAATCCACTTTCTAATACGAATTCCCTTTTTACTATCTGAATTTTAATTGTTTAATCCTAGACTTTCTATAACAGCAATGTTTATTATACTTTGTTATTATTATTATAATCTTTCAACCTATATTGCAATTTGAAAACTATAAATAATACAGTATTCTGTCCGGAGACCCCATACGTCGGCTGCTGGCCATACAGGCCCCGGACCGGGATCAGTGTAATGTAATAAATAAATAAATAAATAAATAAATAAATAAATAAATAAATAAATATGAAGGAGGTTCATTAGGTTGGAGCCAAATATTAAAATAAATTTCATAGACAATAGAAATCACATTAAAACCTAAAATAAAAGGCTAATATTCATTTTACGTTTAATATTCTAAATGTGTTAATGCAATAAAAAGTTTGAGTTTGCCTATCATTGCTGTAAGAGTTCCACTGACAGATTCATTTCGACCTATGTCTTAGGATCTAAGACAATACAATACAATTAACAAAGCATAGTTAATATTGTATTTACATTGCTGAATCATTGCTCCAATCCTATATGACAATTTCGAAATTTAGAATTAAAAGCGACGAGAGATTCACGCCCAATTACGAAGGTGATTCAAAAAAATAAGTTAGATATGTCGCCAGCTCGTGGTAAATTAAGATATTTTAGTGCGGCGCATGTATGAAATGAAGTTCGTATCCGTGGCCAAGGAGTGGGTCAGTTTTGTTGTCCTCATGCTAACAAGTGCGTCATAGAAAGGGTATACAATGGCGCGTCAGCTGGAAATTTACCTCAAGCTCGAATTGTTTTACAAATAGTTCATGGACGGAGGAAGAATGAACAACAATTAATGCTACTGCCAAACATTAAAGCCTATGTACAAAGAACGTGAAGAACAAGAAGCGTGGAAAATTTAACTGACGTATTATTCTCCTCCACGATAACGTAAGGTTACATAAAGGGTGCACAACACAAGATTTGCTCCAGAAGTTTGGGTGGGACTTATATCAGCATCCATCCAACAGTCTAAATCTCTCGCGATGTGATTTTTCATCTTTTCAGCAAGCTTTGCCAACAATATGCAAGTAAAAAATGTTTGGTCGTGTGTTACAAAGAAATTAGGCGATTATGTAGTAAAACTATTGTATTATGCTACATACTTAATAAAAATTTCTTGGTCTACAATGAGGTGTAACTTATTTTTTGAATCCCCGTCGTATATAGCAAACTTTCTAAGAAGTACTGTAACTTGTGCGTTTTCTCGGGTGAAAGGTTTGAAAATAAACATTTGAATTTGTTCGAAGGACTACTGTATAAATAACGTGATATTTATACAGTAGTGCCACCCTGTATATTTAGCTTAAACTAAATATTCAGCAGTGGTGTGTAGGAGTCAAAAGAACATCTCAACTTAAATGGAATGATCGTTACGCGGAAATGAAAGAAGAAAGAAAACAGCTGACAAAAATCAAACATTTGATATTTTTCCCTGTAGGTTGAAGGAAATGTATCTTCTCCATTTACAAGTTGAATAAAGACTTTTTTGTGCGGGTTCGGAAGCAGACACTACATATGTGTGTAGACACTATACTTGCTGAGGAAAAACTTCATTTCAATTAAGTGAAAACATTATCGAGACCCCATCAAAGATTTTATAATTGTATGTAGAACGCATTCGTATTTCACTGCGTTTTTAAATTTCATATATTTTCATCAAACGATAGTCTTTGTTGATAAAATCATGTCGGCCTCTTCTGTTTTATTCTTTATTCTACTGACGGCGAAATTCTCAAAAATTCTGACAATAGGTAATTGCTTCGAATTTTTTAATTAGCGTTTTTAAATAACATTAATCTTTTAATAGTCAACTTTCTTAAATACTTAAACTTAGAGAATAGGTTATGAATATATCGCAGATACTTTCATTTTATATGGCAGATTAATAACACTAGCCAACAAAATTTAAGTTTTTTTCTTGTAACTAAATGCAAGTGGGTGATTTTTAGTAATATTTTTTCTGCTGATTACGAATATAATTTTTAAATCTCTCTAGCACGCAGTTTTCTTGTTTTATAATGAAATATTTTTAAATCATTCAGTGTTTGGGGCCTGGTAAATTTCCTTGCGGCCCCAAAATATGGATACTTTAACATTATAGCCGCTTCTCTTCACACCCATTACTTTAACATAGAAGTTTCGATGTGCATAACTTGGAAACTTGACGTGATAGAAAAAATATAAAAGCAGTTTCGGATTCTACATACAAATTACTACTAAGAACACTACGTGTGGTCTTAGTTACAAAATGTGTGTTGACTAGTGTAATTGGAGAAATTCTATTTGTGGTTTTATTATTGGTCGAAGGGGCAGGTGTCGAAGGATATCGACCAAAGGATTCTGTTGCATTTATGATTCTACGAAAATGCAGAGTAGACTTACCGCTCGTAACAAATTTTTAAAGAGTATTGATTTGGAAACAGGTTTTACCGACTTTTTTTTTTAAAAAATCTGCTTTGGTTTTCCCATGGAACTCTCCGTAATGAATATTTATTTTTAATTTCTGTTATCGTGTCTGCACTGGCAGGCATAATAATAATAATAATAATAATAATAATAATAATAATAATAATTCTCTACAATTCTTCACTTATTTTGTTCAATAAAAAAGATTTTACAGGGAAATGTTGCTGCATTAAAATAACAAATCTTTTTTCCCTTTGTTCAGCTAAATTTGGAAAAGAAGCCCTTAAGTGCAAACATTGTAAGTCAAGTCGATTGATTAGTTCTACATCGCGATTAAAAACTTCATTAACAGCTTAAAAAAACAGCTCAGCTTAAATCGACCAAAAATCTTAACAAAATTTCGGCGTGACGGGGTTCGATAAGTTTTATTTTGACTTCTGTTTTTTATATTCTTTGTAACTGACATTCGTATTATGAGCTGGAGATGTCGGTTGATGAGAAAAATACGAAAGTGGTCCCTCAGAGTCGCTGCTCTTATTGAAGAGTATTAAACCTTGAGAAAAACATATTCAGGATTCACAAACTTTATTAGTAAACAAATGTGGTTGGGAACTTAAGGCCAGGAAAAAATCTTGAAAAGACATTCAAAAGCAAAAGCTTGCTTTTCATTGCGCATATTTTGATGTAGTGCAACTTGCTTAATTTAAATGCGACTAAGGGTCACGCAAAGGAGGTTAATGGGACTGAAAAGTTCGTTTGTTTTTCACTTTTAAACTACACTGGACATGGTTACGTCTACATTTTCTTATTCTGCAGTAATAAATAAACATGCCTTTCGAACAGTATTATGGTTCACGAGTTAACAATTCGCTTATAATTACTGTATTGACCAGAAAATAAGATGATCTTGAATTTTTGAAGAGTGAAAAAAACACAAGAAAAAATAAAATACCTATAATTAGGCTGCGCATATAACTCAAGAAATAGAAATATTTTTTATAAAGACAGAGCTAAATTATACGAATCAAAGATATTAGAAAGGTTCAGTCTTGAATCTCCTATAAGACCCTTGAAATATGCTCTTGGTGTCGTGCTTATAATCTGAAGAGGCCAGTTGACATTTGAATTGATTTCATAATGGCAAAGCATTTCAGAGAAAAACAATTACTAAACAATAATAAAAAGATAACTTGATTAAGTCTAACAAGTTTACTTTGATGTTATTATCATTGCCGTCGATTAATTATCAACAACAGATAAACGGCTCAGCCCGGGTGCCTTCATTGCTGGAACTGTATTTTATGTGCGTTATTTGTTGTGGAAAGAGAGTAGGTGAAATTAACATCTGTTTTAAAAGATGTATTTTTACACGATCTTGTCCTTTGCTCTTTCGTCTTATGTTACTTCTTTTCCTTACAATGAATTAAACGAAGATGTTTCAGGTAAGGCAGGTATCAAATAAGATAACATAATTAAAGGTCAGAAGCTAAGAGGAAATGCCTTAAGTTTAAAGGGAAGGTTATTTTATTCATTTATATACTGCCTAATTCTCTACCAAACAGATGTTGAATTTGAGTGTCCTAAGCCAAATGGTCTTTTTCCCAATCCTAAGTCTTGCGGCTCCTATTACAATTGCTGGGATGGAGTGGCTTTCTTGCAAAGGTGCGGACGTCGATTGTCATTCAATCCCGAGACGAAAAAATGCGATTTTCCGTATAATGTTAAGTGTGGTAAGAAAATTTACATATTATTAATTTTATCAAAATATTAATAGGTATGAGCCTACTGATGAGGTGATCTCTTAACAGATTTCTTATCTATGAGATACCATTGAATATTTTATAAACATACGAGTATGTCAATAAAAATAGTGGAAACACTTTCCACATGGAAGTTTTAATGCCAGCGCATATACACCCTATTCCAAAAGCATTTTTACTTACGTGAATGATGTTCAGCGTCCTTGCAATACATTAAACCAGTGAAATTAATCGGTTTACTGTGTTGCAAAGAAGCCGAACATCATTCACCAAAGTGAAAACGCTTTTGGAATAAGATGTATATTTCGAAGACCAGAAACATCTCTTCATCAACGTGATAACACAAACTGACCCCTCGCGAGGAACGCAGAAAATGTAAGAGACAATCGCGCAGGGGCGCCGTCAAAATTAGAGGGCAAGGGTTCAAACCAAGAAAGGAACAACCCCATAAAGTGATCATACGCACAACTAGCACATACAGCAGAGTCAGTGTCAAAATGCATCATATGTACTGACTCTAACACACTAAACCATCGCCCGTCTTCCTCCTTCAAAATCCATTTCCTCGAAACAACCCCCACTGCCAGCAAGCGCGCCAGGGGCAACCATTCACCGTCATCCCTCCACCCTCTGCGTGGAGACGGCACACAAGTGATAACAGATACAAAAGGTATCAATTAAAATATACTGATAAAACAAAAGAAGCCAATGACTAACTGATATAGTTGTAGAAAAACAACCAATCAGTGACGTCCATGAGACCACGATCCAAATCGAGCAGCTCTTATAGGGCTGGCTTATTGATGATTTCCAAGGATTCAGCAAGATTAAGCCATTTGGAATGACTCATGGCGTGTAGAATTTTGAAGGAGTTTTTATCAAATTTGTGATTCATTTTTAGCATATAATCTACAAAGCTGGAACTATTGCTACTACCGTTTTTGTTTTTTTTTTTACATTAGAGTAATGCTCTTTAATTCTCGTATTTATTTTACGGCGAGTCTGACCTATGTAGCACATATTGCACGAACCACAAGTTATTTCATAGATTCCATTTTTTTCCCGTATCATTAATTTTGTCTCTGGTGCTGTCAATTAATCTTCTGAGGTTATTGTACTTTTGTAGGCAACCTACAGGTTGAAACCTTGGGCGATCTTCTCTAGTCCTTTAGTAAGTTGTCTATTGTAGCAGGATGATAGAGTTCAAGTCTTTTTTAATTGCTTAAGGCAGTGGTTCTTTCTATTTCGATCTTCTTTTTGACATTCGTAGTTAATTTACTGATGAATTCTTCTGAACAGCCATTGAGTTGGGCAAGCATCTTGATAATTTTAATTTCGGTTTTTAATCTATCTTCGTTAAGAGGTAATTTATGGTTCTGAACAGCATCTGATGAAAAGCAGCTGCCTTGTGGGCAAAGCAGTGATTTGATTCTTCATGTATGTAAACGGGGGTGAATCCAGATTTTCGGTAAATATTCATGCACGATTTTCCTTCTTCTTTATTAAAAATGGTGTGCAGTTCTTCTTTTCCTTCTATGTGTTTTCATTATTTTTATTGATTTTGCATCCACAGTTTTGTGATCTGTTTATTTTATGCATACGAATATGTATCAAAAGAGATTTTATATAATGCGATGACTTTTTTCTATTTAAATTTGATAATAGGCTATTCACCATTATCAAACGTTTTCTCTTTCCTTAATTTGTTTCTGTAATACATGTAATATGTTTTAAAATGCCTCAGTTTTTTTTAAAGAAAATCTTACATATGTTTAAATAAAAACATAAAAAGATAAAACACTCGCAGACATTTTATACCAAATCTGACAGCAAAAGATGTCCACTAAATCGGAGAATTAAGTTGTGCAGCATTGTACAGGGTAAGTTTCAAGTCGCGCACATCAAAGTTTAGCTGCCCGTAAACGTGCTAGTTTGAGAATTTAAATGAAAGTAAAGTATTGTAGAGATTAGTTGAAATGTTGGCTTTTATTTTTAGCAGACAAACAATAAATGTTGGAAATGACGTCCTTTTTCGCGAATACAAAAGCGTGTTCGTTTTACCAGATTTCGTGAGACTGCGAAGCATGGCAGTATTGATGTTAGAAATGCCTGTTGTGATGTTCGTTTTCAGCTCAGCAATCGTGTGTGGACTATTCACATAAACCACATTTTTCAGATAACCCCACAGGAAGGAATCACAGGGTG
The DNA here is from genome assembly GCA_023313115.1 of Rhysida immarginata. Taxonomy (NCBI): domain Eukaryota; kingdom Metazoa; phylum Arthropoda; class Chilopoda; order Scolopendromorpha; family Scolopendridae; genus Rhysida; species Rhysida immarginata. The sequence goes on from JAHWFO010022496.1 coordinate 539,241, forward strand.
ATAAATCTGGCGAGCAAGGTGGCTACGATCCTAAATTCAAAAGAATACGTCATTTCCAGCATTTATTGTAACACCTAAAGTTTGTCTCTGCTAAAAATAAACGCCAACATTTCAACTCTGTTATACTTTACTTTCATTTAAATTCTCAAACTGGTACTTTTACGGGCAGCTAAACTTTGATGTGCGCGACTTTAAACTCACCCTGTATAATCTTATTCAAAAAAGACGGAGCGGTTTTCAAATATTAACTATAAAAGACGAACATATTCCGCATCTCATTCAATAGAGGAAAGGTAAAAGTTTTAAAAGCCCACCTAGAAGTTTCATATAGCTGCGCTAAATCTTGTTTATAGGAAAATGACGACGCCACAAGAGAAGTCTTTTTGTATGCTGCAGGTTGCGAGGTGCGAATCCACTGTTCAAGTTCAACGTGAATTCCACTGTCGATTGTACAGTCAACCAAAGGAAATAATCCACACGAGTTTAATACTTAATATTACATTTCATGCTAATGTGTTGTTTTAATAGCTTTTTTAATTATAATTATTTAAATTTAATAATCTTAATAATGTTAACTCTAAATATAATATTAAATTATTAAAAATAAATTAATATTGAAACGGTAAAACTTAGAGTAAAATTCAAGTGTGGATTATTTCCCTTTGATGATTGTACAAACAGCCGCCTCGTCATAAGCAAATTTAAGCGCTTCATAAAAAATTTTAAGATATGGTTGCATATTCAAACGGAAAAGCAATGGTCGTCCTCGCACGTCAGATGAAAATGTTGAGCGTATCCGAGTTAGAACGTAGCCCTAGGGAATCCATAACATACGTCATGGAGCAATTAACCTGGAGGCGAAACTCTAACAGTTCCCTATACTATTTTTTTCGTGTTGATATCAGCGCCGCCAAGCGGGCGGCATATAAATTACGAACTAAAGATTTCCCATAGTGCATTGCTGGATGAACAGAAGGCCCCTAGCTTCATGGCTGCTGTTACTCTTATTTATTTATCTTATTTATTTATTTCAAAAAAAAAAATAAATTCATTTATTTAGATGTATTTTATAATGTTATTGTTTTTAACAATCTTATAAATTTTCCCATAAAAATAATATTCATATTCATCTTAATGAAGATACATATTAGGTGTTTTTAATAAAAAGTTTTATATAAATAAAAATAATCTTACAAAGTTCATTGCAAGATTATTGCTTAAAAAATATATTGCATAAAAAATATTGCATAAAAAAATACTGCATAAATAATATATTACAAAATTCATTTGGTGATCTTTAAGAATACGAAGTCAAAATTTCGAAAATCCAAAATATTTAGTACACGAACAGATTGAACGAGATCAAGTCTTTCGAATAAAGTTAATCATTCCTTACTTCTGTAAAGGAAATAGGGATATGTTAAAATATATGTTTTATATATATAGATAAAATAATTAATGTTAACTATCTGCACATCGCGTGATGACTGATTATGAGACTAAGGTAAATGAATTTATTTTTTAAAGACCCCCCCAGACCCCTCTCCAACGAACTGATATATACCCCCCTTTTCTATTTGGTCACAGTAGATGGTTAAATTAATAAAAATTTCACTTATATTGGTAGCATGATCAGTCATCGCGCGATGTGCAGATAGTTAACATTAACCTATAAAATTATGTTAAGCAAGAATGTCATAAATTTCATTTGCGCATTTTCTACAACGAATATTTACCTTAACTCGTCATTAGGAACTCGGAAGAAGAAAGCTCTGGATTTTCTTTGAATTATTTCTGCAATACACTGGGATCCTCCTTGTTTTCTTTTAGACGTTGTCAAAATGCGTTAGACAATGTCTAAATATCGTATTTCAGATAGACGATGTGTTCGACACGATCGTGACAGC
>JAHWFO010022496.1:541547-580875 GCA_023313115.1 Rhysida immarginata
CAGATCTTTTGTTTGGGAACAACTTGACCACCCGCCTTACAGTCCGGACCTCGCATCCAGTGGCTACCACCAGTTCCGGGATCTAAAGGAGATCATCGGCAGCATGCATTTCAACAACGATGAACAAGTGAAAACTGCGTGACTTTCTTCACCGGCGGCAGCTTCTACGAAGTGATCATGGGGAAGTACATTGAGCGCTATGACAAGTGCTTAAATAAACTTGGAAACTATGTGGAAAAATAGATAAAGATACATAGAATCTGGTAAAGAAAAACTTTTGAATATATATGTAGTAGTTTTGTTTTTATTACCGAACGGAACTTACTTTCTGGACGAGCCTCGTATTTTCAGCGGGTCTATTAGGATTGTTGTGATGAAGTAGAAAGTAAAACAAATATCTCAAATTGTAAAATTTATGGCCCACTTTTTTCTTTGTGGAAGAAACTGTGGCAGGATACAGGTATCTAGACATGGTTGAAATTGGCTCATCAAGAGATCGGATTAGGGTCGGACTGGCTATCAGAGGCCCGGGATGCGATCTCAAAATAATCTCTTGTGAGCTGGAACGGACCAGGGCCAAAGGGACCTGAGGCAGGGGGGGCCCGGGGTGCATTCGCACCCCTTGGTATATGGCCAGTCCGACACTGGATCGGATTACATATTTCAACAGAATGGTGCTCAGTCCCATTTCTACTGCCAAGCCCGTGACTTGAACATCATCCTGCCAAACCCACTGTCAAAATTTGCAAACAGTATAAATGCATCTATAGATGCTCAATGATCAATTTAATTACAACTAATATTAGGTTTGCTAGATTTTAAAAATGCTTCGTTGAGATAAATTTTTAGTCCCTTTTTTGCCATACAAGCTATGTAGCATTTTATGGATTCTGGGCGGGCTATTAAAAAATGAAACTTCTCTTAGTCAGTAATGTGTGGAATATGTTTTTGTCTTTTACAATTTGTTAAAAATAAATATTTGATATCTACTTCAAATTTTTTGAATAATCTTGTATAATTAATGCAGAATAATAATTCTTAAACAGCTCACTGCAAGGCCAGAGAATTTCGCTGTGGTAACGACCAGTGCGTGGAAAATAGCAGAAGATGTGACGGATTCGACGATTGTATCGACGGTGTTGATGAAGAAGACTGTGGTAAACATCTGGCCTAGCAACATTAAAAGCAGTTTCTTAATTACATACTAAAATTTGAACATACTTTTTCCAGATTATCCAAAAAATCCTGTTGTTCCGTGCGGGACGCCGATAATTCCTCCAAAGCCTGGCAACGGGAGAATCGTCGGCGGCCAAGCGGCTGAACCCGGCAGCTGGCCATGGCAAGTCATGCTCTATAGTAGAGAACAATTCCTTTGCGGTGGTACACTCATCAGCGATCGATGGGTTGTGACCGCAGCTCACTGCTTCAAAAGGTAAACAATAAATTTTAGAAGACTATTCCCATTTTCTACATTTTTTTTCTTTTAGCAAATATATTTTTAAAATTAAATGGAAAAATGAACCCAGAGAATGTACATCGGATATGAAATGATATTATCAGAAAAAATGGAAGGAAAAATTTCATGACCTGGATTCGAGCCAGGAACCACGAGTATCACGTTCGTTACTTCTACCAAGAACTGGAGTATCATCTCCAGTTTCCATTTATAATTTCTTGTGTGTGCTCATTAATCTTTCTGGTGGTTTGGATAGGAGGAATTCCCAATCTGCGAACTCGGTACCCGTCCTATCATTGGGCCTCCATCTTCACTATTGGATAGTCTTTAAGAACACCTTGTGACAACCAGGCTAAAGTGTGTTCACGATGGCCCAATTGGTAGAGGCAACCTGATACTCGTAGTTTCTGGTTTGAATCCAGGTCGTGGAATGTTTCCTTCCATTTTTTCTGATAATATCATTTCCTTATGATTGGAGTACTATCTCCTGTTTCCATTTATAATTTCTTATCAGATATGAACTTTCATTTTTCATCTTTTAATTTCTGTCTTTCTAAAACTCTCACCTAAAAGACAAATTGAAATTCCTTCCGAATTTTCTAACAGGTTCACTTTTACGCGATAAAAATATATCTAATGTAAACTTTCAACAATAAGTTACCACGCTTCGACAAGCTTTACAATTTTCAAAGGAAATGAGCCAAATGTTAACATGTTAAAATAATCACCAAACCGTTAGGTCGTAACGAATTTGACACTACGAATTGTCCCTGACAACTGTGCTAGGAATTCCAAATACTACAAGCGTATTATGAATTTAGAAATGTCCCTCGATAGTTATGAATTTTATTGTATATTGCTGCCTGAGAAATTCTTACAGAACTTCGCAAGAGATCGCTTCATCGGGGAAATAAGGATTTTAAAGTCTTTCTCTTTCATTTTAAAAATTTAGGAGTAGCGATCCAAGTACATGGAGGATTAGTGTGGGGAAATACCATAGTTACTTTGAGGATCAGGACGAGCAACGAAGAAATATCGACGCTCTTTTCATCCATCCAGAATACAATCCAAACCAGGTAATTATTCTATTAAATTTTAAAGATCCGAGAACATCAGAATTGAATTCAATAAACTAATTGATAATGCTATTTATTTTAATTGTTACACTTTCCTTAAATTTAACGATTCAATTTTCTTATCAATTATATTTTGTTATGAAATCTTAAAATTAAAATTTAATATCCACTTTTCCTTCTAAAAGGCGGTCTTTTCAGATCATTATAAAATTAACATAAATCATAAAATATGATATTTATCAATATAATTTAAACATCCAATAATACGTGAAATGTCATTCGGTACTTTACTCTTAAACGGGCGCCACCCATTATCAAGTTGGTTTCACCTGCCAGATAAGAGAAAACGTGGTACATTTGTCGACCAATAAAGCAGCGGAATGTATCAATTGCTTAGAAGGAGGGGGTCTCGCCGCCACAATTATAGATTTTTTTGATCAGGAAAAATGTGCAATTGGTATTTTTCTTTAACAGGGGAAGTAAAAGGAAACAGTGATGACGCCGGGATAATAGAAATAAAGTGGGTGCCCCATTGCCGCTCTTTTTTGAATTTGTGTTATTATTTAAATTAATGCAAATAAAAATTAATAAATTTTCAATTTGTAATATGATGAATAGCAAATAATAATAATCATATGAATTCATTTAATTTAAAAGTGCATTAATTTACGGCGTTAATTTTCTGCCTTTTAAGTCAAATAATGTTTTAAAATCTTCAATTGATTTAATTTAAATTTTAAATTATTAATTTATTAATTGAAACAAAAAAGTGTAATAAATCCAGATAAGTATCGCGTAGGATTCTTAATGCTAAAATTTAACGAAATATTCTGATAAGGTTTTGATCAAATTTTCCTTACCTAAACTTTGGGCAATAGGCTAATTTTTGATACCCACAGATTTTCTGCAACATTAATTGCTTTCCACTTATTTACGCCCCCCCCAGTATCATCAACAATCATCATGTCCAAATTTTCCTCCTTCCCACCTCCTCAATATTATTATTGGACTGTACTGTAATAATTTTCGCTATTTAATTTTTCGAATTTTAGCAGTTCGGAGAAATGCGTAGAATGCGTTTCTGAAAACGTATGATAAATTCCGTACACAGTTTGTTTCTATTATTCTAGTTATTAAACTTACTTATTAGTCTAAACCCTTCTATTTTGTTGGTGTTTTCAGTCCAATGATCCTATGAAAATCCACAGAGACAATGACATCGCCCTGATGCGACTCAAGCGCCCCGTCGTCTATACGGATGTCGTTCGCCCAATCTGTTTGCCAACTATTGAGGGACCTGAACCCGGTGTCGATCGTTTTACTGGCTACGTTACTGGGTGGGGAAGTACGCAAGGTAAATCGAAAAAAAAACACGCATAGAAAAATTCTTCTTAAATCGCTTATTATATCTTTGCTGGAAACTAAATTTATTTATTCGAAAATTAATCTTGATAAAAACCATATATGTTGACTGAATGGACTTTATGGCGCGTCAAATACGAGATCTTTTGTGCCAAGGAACAGATTTAATACATAATTTACCTAATGTTTTTTCTCAAGATACTATAGAATTGTATCCGGAAATAAAAAAAAATTGCTAAGGAATATTAAAATGTAGTAAAATACAGCAAGCGAAACAAAACATTTTATTAAATACAATAATTAAAAAAATCAAAATAAATGCCTATACAGAAAATATAAATGCTCTTTAAACTTAAAATTACTTTTAATCGTGACTGTACAGAGGATTTCAAAAGTCTCGGAACTCCGATTTCAATAATTTACGTTTAAACAGATGCATGTCTGCAAGGGTTGAACAACAAAATGGAAACACCTTATGTTACGCGTGCCTGTTGTTAATAAACTTGTACACTCCCTCATCCTTCAAACAAATGCTAAGCGCAGTTAAGTGTTCTTGTTTTCTCTGTTCACCTGTTAGCAAAGAACAGTACATCTGCAGACCTCATGCTGTGATTTATATACGAACGTATGCAGGCCAAATGTTGATGTATTTATCAAATGCTATGGTATCGAAAGTCATCTTAGACAACACCACTATGTAAAAATATTTATTGGTGGACTTTTTTATATTGTCGGATCAAATAAACAAAAATGCAGTTTTAGACAATACTGATATTTTACTTATTTAAATACCTGATGGCCGTTTCGGCTAGGCTATTAACAGAAGTCAGAACGACAGAAATATACAAACGCACAGGCCAAACACGAGCTTAGCTCGCTTTGTACGATGGAATATCTTCCTTCAGCACTTGAAATAAATATACATGTACCAGTGATGTCAAGAAGATTATTTCTGTTCAAAACATCTTCTAAACATCGTGAACGGAAGTGTAAACTGAATGACAGAGTCCGCTGGGCATTGAAGAGGATTATGACATTTAAGACGACATCTACATCTAAAGCGAATGCAGAGCTGAATTGGCATTTTGGTAATTCCATTCTATCAAAACAGTGTGAAAGGAACTTCATAAACATAATACAGAATATAAGCATTCATGAACGAGTTACCATTATGTTGCAATCGTGATAGGTGGAAAAATAAATTGTGGTCCAATAAGTCGTCCTTTCCCCATTTTCCTGTTCTCACCGCCAAAGGAAATATGTGTAGAAGCTTATCATTCGGACCGTCTAATAGAGCTGGTAAGTATGATATTAGTTCCTGGCCAGTTGCCTAGCGATTCCAAATATTAGGATCGGCCTCGGTGGCTCAGTGGTTTGCGTGATCGCCTCTGATGCCCGAGTACGCGGGTTCAATCCTGGCCGAGGACGACGAGGATTTTTCAGGGGGAAATCCTGAGATCACGCACTTCCTTCGGAAGGGAAGTAAAGCCGTTGGTCCCGTGTAGTCGTTTGCCGGCTGCACGTTAAAGAACCCTTGCGAGGCAAAATTTGCGGCCCCTATAACGCCGTCCTGAAATGACCATAGCAGTTGAAAAGGACGTTAATACCAAACAAACCAAACCAAACCAAACCAAATATTAGGTTTAACATAGTGTTGAAATGCCATTAAAAAGCATAGAGAAGTTAAATCTAAGTTTGGAATCGCTAGGCAACAGGGCAGGAACTGACGTCACCACTTACCAGCCGAGGCCGACGAGAGACAGGCCAGGGCACTCAAAAGTCACATAATCATCGGGGTCCGGGCAACAATCCATCTTCATTGTTTCCAACAAACGAAAAAATATTGATTTTTAAAATCCAAGATGGAGACAATGAAGGATGAATTGTTGGCCGTACCCCGATGATCATGTAACTTTTAAGTGTCCTGGCCTGTCTCTCGTTGGCCTCGTTACCAGCTCTATTGTAATGGTGAACTTGGTGGTAGCTCCTTCATGACGTGGATAGCCACGTCATGGTTTCCTGCAGGTTTTTTCAATACAGTCAATTGTAGATAGAAATACTTTTGGATAAACTTTAAATTGGTGGATTAATTTCCAAAATTTTTACAACAAAAATTACATAAATATATTGTATTATAATGTAAATTATCTTCATTAAATCATTACTGGCATGTTAAAGGGTTATTTTTAATTATTTATTTAATGGTTGAAGGATTAAAAATATTTAATCTATTTAGTCATATTAATTGCTAGTAGACTCGGATGAGTAGATCAAAGTTATGACCTATTACTTTTCACCATTTTCTAATGGAACCACCCTGTATATTCATAAAGTTCTCCTTACAAGGTGTTTCCATTATTTGTTTCACCTCTGTGCAGTAGTTTGTGCATATAACCCATTCAAAAAAATTATAGACTTTCCACTAATTTGTTGAAGATTCAAATTCACCTGACGATTTTAACAATTTTATTAAGCTAAGACGCCCCTGTTCACAATTCTTAATTTGCTAACCGAGCTAGATAATTAATTAATTGAGATGTTTCTCACCTACTTTGTTTCAATATTTTCAGTTAGAGTATGAATCTGACTTGCAGTGTATATTTTGTATAGGCACTGGTGACGACGATGTTATGAAACAAGCAGAACTGCTCGTTTTCCCACAGGCTTATTGTCGAGATGCTTATCCAGGAATAGTCGCCGATTCCATGTTCTGTGCCAGCTGGCCAGAGGGAGGAATTGATGCATGTCAGGTAAGCTTATTTATTTTCTTAATTTTATTAACGCAAATTCAATAAATTTAAAAACAGCATTAAAAATCATATCTTGTAAGCTTACTGCGGTACACAAATGAATAATTTAAAAATTTATGGAAATTCATGCTGTCACTTGTTAAATTACAACTGATTTAGGAAAGTCTCAGTGTTAACACTATTAACAATTTACATGGAGTTTTATTTTACTCGTTGCAGGGTGATTCTGGCGGTCCATTTGTCTGTCTTTACGGTGAAAGATGGAATCTAGTGGGCATCGTGTCTTGGGGAAACCAATGCGCCAACCCTAAACAACCTGGAGTGTATACTGAAGTCTCTAACTTTGTCTCGTGGATTCAGAATGAAACGTCACTAAAATATGATTAATAAACTAGAAATTTATCGAATACGAAAATATATATTATTGAGATGACAGAAATGAGCAATGCATTAAAATCTGTTCATGTAAGTTTTTGAATTTGGTAAATCTCACTATAAATTAGAGGGTCGCTCTAATAATACTGATCGCAAAAACGGGTTGAACTGCAACTGCTCACGTCTCTGAAGCTCGTCTCTGGAACTCAAGTGTGCAAGGAGTTTAGAGAAATGTGCAATGAGAAATAGCCATTGCAGTCAATCGCTAAGTGTGCATTAGTTCTAATGCATGTATAGGGTGTTTGTAATTAAATTGACACAACTCGGAGTCATCTGGATGACACCAAATATGATAGGGGGACAAATCAAGAGACGGGACGAAGAATTTCCGCGTTTTTGTGTTGAAGATGTCGCTGATAAGGGGGAAATATGGCGCTGCTGTAATCTAGGTAGGAGACAATTAGCTACACTCTGGACGAGATAATTTTTATGCAGTATTATACACTACTCATTGATCGACCAATACAGAAACTACAACGGTTCATTGACGAAAGAGTCATCAGTCGCACTTTTCCGAATGCATGGCCGCCTCGCTCCCCGAATCCATATCTAATTCTTTTGTCTGTGGAGTTACTTGAAGTTTTTCTCGGCGACGGTCCCGAACTTGACAACCTGGAAATAAAAAGCAGCATGGGCTGTGATGAGCACTGTTTTTGACATTTTAGATTCGGCTAACGAAAATGTTGTGCAAAGTATGTATTTATTTAGTTGGTTATGCAATATCTGATCCTCAGGAGCGATGGCTGTGTTGAAAGAGGTTGGGGCATTGATCTTATGGACAACAATGAGATTAGGTTCTCGAGGTTCATCATCACTGTAGACTTCGTTGTACATTTCCATTGTTGAAAGGCCATAATTGTCTAGAATGGCCTAGTATTACAGAGGAATCGTGATTTTCTTGTTAACGAGTAGCGAAGCCAAACCAAAATATGATAAAAATATCCTGATATTGGCTGTATCAAACTTCATTTTGGGACACAGTCTGGAAGGAATTTTCCTCCCGAAGTATTCGCCACACCAAATCATTAGGATGGCAGATTTTTGATTCGTCTATCTGTAGGAATCTTCTCCATGATTGCTGCTTATACTATGTCAATCGGCACCCAGCAGTCAGTGCTTAATAGTTTTGCGACATGGCAAAATGCGATTTGTCAGGCTGTCAGTTCTGATGGTTTTGGGGATGTAGCAATAGATTTTGGAAGTTCCACAATAGCTACAATGTCTCATGGATTATGTTTACTCATGTGACATACTGCATTACCAATCAGAGAATTGTCTGCTGGAATCCCGGCATGCGTTTTTATTTTAGCAGATTCTATGAGTAGGACATGCTTAACTATGTACGCAAGGAGTGCTCAAATATGAATACAGTAATAGGGCTATGCATCTATCTTTAACATCATTATTGATAAAGACAAGAATTTCAGAATTTAAGAAGGGATAAAATGCAATGCTAATGTACTTATCTTATCACAACAGATGAAATTACAACGGTCATCAGTATCCGTCTCTAATGAAAATATTTCCAAGAAATAAGTCAATAAAAAATCCCAAAACTTTGAATTCAGAGATAAATATGAAATAATTTTTTTTATGAAGAACGTATTTATTGCCTGAAAGCGTTTTCAGATTCAAAGTTTCTTGATATTTAGTTTCGAAAGACAGATTGCAACGTTGCTTCATATTTTTTACTTCAAAATATAGAGAAGATTTTTGATTAATACGTTATAGAAATTAATTGGTATTCGCCATTATCTTAGAGCTTAAAGAAGAAATTTGCCTTTTAAAATGTTATCGTTATTCCTTTGTTTAGCGATGGGAGTTATTTCTGTGTCTGGTAAGTTGAGTACAGTATTTGAATAATTTACTTGGCTCTTTAAATACATTAGACCGGTAGAGTTTGCTTCTTATTGGAATAGTCAATCATTTCCGAAGCTGAAGAAGAAATTAAAGTTGGTGATCCAACTAAGATAGATTTATGTTTGAAATATCTAGACAAAAATTCTTTTGCTGCATAAATAGACGATTTGTTTTATGGAAAATTTTCAAATCTTTTGTGGATATGTACACTATGGCTATATGCAAGATGTCTCTAAATGGAAGGAAGATAAGCACCTAGCGTGACCCTTTGCATGATGACAAACTTAAAGTTCCTTATACATAATGTTCAAAACTCAAATTTCAATGGTGTAAACGTCACGCGAAGTTTGCTAAAAAGCTAGCGGAAAAAGTCATTTAATCTAACCGAGTTCTCTGTTGGCCATGATCTCAACAATTGCAGCCATTTGCATTTAATGAACTATTGTTGCAGAGAGTTCTTAAGTGACGTAACGAAGCGATTTTTTTTTTAGACCTAAATGTTGAGTTTTTAGCATAGTAATAGAAAAGACATTTCTCGAGGATCTTCATCACTGTACACTTCGTTGTACACTTCCATCGTTGAAAGACCATAATTGTCTACAATGGCCTAGTATTACAGAGGAATCATGATTTTCTTGTTAACGATTAGCGAAGCCAAACCAAACTATAATAAGAATATCCATAGTCTGGAAGGAATTTTTTCCACGAAGTATTCGCCACGCAAAATCATTAGGATGGCAGATTCTTGATTCGTCTATCTGTAGGAATCTTTTTTGCTTTTAGACATTTACGGTAAGGTACTTTTTTGCTTAGATAGATGCAAGGAATCACCCTATGTAATTATTGTCCTTGCATTTAGAAACACCCTGTATACATTAAAAATTATAACATAACCTATCTACGATTTAAAAATGATCAACTAATAAAATAATATTTAGAATAATATAAGTTTTCAAATTTTAAATCTGAATATATTTGTATAATAAATAATAATCTTATATAACTGTTCCGTTCTGCTTAAAAATGATAACAATTATTGCTGATTGATAACAAATTGATAACATTAACCACGATTACAGTAAGCGGTACCAACTGTATTACGTCGTAAAGTGGCCACAGAATCATTAACATAACTATATTTTACTAAAATTTATTTACAATTTGAAGACAAAATCCTAATACATAAAAATGCTCAAAATATTTTCTTATCCTAACCTGTCGTGGGCCACCATTTGCGTATGCATGATTGGTATAAGTGAACAAATGCATTTCATGTTGGAGCGTCATTATACAGGGTGATTACAAAAAAACTTCACATTTTCCAAAATTTATTACATCAAAGCTATTCAGAATATAGACACACCACATACGGATTCTTAAAGAAAAACTCTTGAAGTTTATTGTGACACAGTTAAAGATGTTCAATATGCCCCCCAGTAGTCGAATTCATCCTATTCGCTACCTGTATGATCACTTACACCTGCGTCTGAAACAATGCATCGCCGCTAGAGGTGGTGCCACAACCTACTGATGCCGCTTTCCGTTGGATATCCTGTACAAACGAGTTCACGTCTTGGCTCCATAACCTTGTGTTTAGATGTATCTCTTGCTGCATACCTACTTTTGGCTCATTCGGATAACTCCTTGTGGGTGGGGCAATTTCATTGCAAAGCAGTGTATTTGAAGCGAGGAACTACTTATACAGATTGAGCATACGATCTTTCCCAGATTGAGAAAAATCATATCTTACAAACTGTGGCCTGGATTCACAAAAATGTCGTTATTAACGACGTCGGTAAATTCAGTCCACACGATTTGTCGTAAATGCAATTCACAATAAGTGTCGTTAGCTTCCTTATAACTAAAGAAAAAATTGTCGTCCGATTTCGAGAATACAAAAATGACGTCTTTGTTTGTTTTAAAATCACCAATAAGAATCCAGATTTCAGCGGAAGTAAGGGAAATGGAAAAAGATCGAAAGTGAGAGTAACAATCTACTTCTTCGGAATAAATGACTACGAAAAAAAATAAAGGAATATCAAGTGCTAAAAAACAGAATTTTTTTTATAAAAATATAAAATGATATTAAATATTGGCAAGATTAATATGGATCCTTTTGACTTGGAGGGGTGTTCGACAATTGAAAAAGTTTGCCAGTTTCCTCTTCGATTTGTATATCGCCTGAGCCTCTCGGTCAGTTGAAAAATCACATCCGTAGAAATCACAAACAATATCGACTAAGTTCGATTACTATATTTCGATACATTAGAATATGGTCTCTTTCTACGTCGTATAAATAACCTTCCGCCATTTTAAACAGTCTGTAACGACGCTGTAACGACAACTCTGAGGTGTCGTTAGCTAACGACGGTAATTAACGACGCTTTCGTTTGCGAATGATTTGTGAATATCAATAAACGTGTTAGACGCCGTAACGACGAAATCGCTAACGACGCTTGTGTGAATCCGGGCCTATGATTCGTAAATGGAAACTTTCTAAAAACGGATGGATTAGGACGGATGATCGAAGACGTTATCCCTCTTGAATTCTTTCATGCTAGAGACAAAGTGCTCAGTTCACCAGTTCAGATATTGAAACTTTAAAAGCAAAGATAAAGGATAGTATACAGATGTTGGAAAACATTGTGGCGGGTACCGCTTAGACGTTATCTGGCAACAAAAGGAGTACGAGGTGCTAACCAGAATTTCCGAGAACTTTCTTGTAAAAAGGAGAAAACGTACTTACACTATCAATTTCCGCTGTCACCTTCAAAGTAGCCACTTTCGGTACGCATGCAACCATCCCAGCGATTTTCCCATTTCTGGAAGCACTCCTGGAAGTCCGAAGGCTGTATGGTGGTCAAGATCAGTTGCGATTCCACTTGGATATCTTCAATGGATCAAAACGTCGCTTTCATTTTAAGGAAGAGTAGAGGTCGCAGGGGGCTACGTCAGGAGAGTAGGCCGGATTGGGGACCGTTGCCATGTGTTTTTTTTGCCAGGAATTCTTTCAAAACGAGAGAGGTGTGAGTGGGCGCATTGTTAGGTGGAGCAACCAGTCTTTGTTCTTCCACAATGTGGGCCGTTTGCGCGCACTTTTCCCACAGTCTTTTCAAAATCTCGCAGTAAAACTTCCTGGCGACAGTCTGACAGGTCGAATAATTCGACACAGCAAATTCACAAGAAATTCGCAGAAGCACAAGAATACCTTACGACACAAACAGCAATAACTCACAAAGAAATACACCTATGATTACGAACTTGGTAGAGCAGCTGCTGAAAGGTGCACCAAGAGGCATCTAGCGGCTTCATACTGTTTTTGGTTTGGGCGGAATATTCAAATTTTCGGATATTTTGGGCAGCACCTCTTACATATTCAAGTGGGCGAACAAAGTTAAAAGAAAAAGCATACGCAGAAATACATGCATACCAATTTGATATATAAATGTACGGTCGGATGCAAAAAAAGTTTTTTACCTGCTCCGTAGGAACTGAGCTTACCGGATGTTGATCGGTTGCAAAATCAGGTACTTTTACGAGAGTCAAGGCAGATTAGACTGGACCTTTCACTTCTGCATGAAAATCGGGTAGCAGGTATACGCCTGGGATGTGCTATTCACGTGCTCAACTATGACGTAAGTCTAAATATACCAATGACACATCTCTTTACCACAACAACCAAAGAAAATTCTACAGGGTGTTTCTAAATTATCTCCCCTAATATACAGGGTGATTACAAAAGAACTTCACACTTTTAAAAATTTATTACATCAAAGCTATTCAGAATATAGACACACCATATGCGGATTCTTAAAGAACAATTCTTGAAGTTTATTGTGACACAGTTAAAGATGTTCAATAAGCCCCCCTGTCGTGACACGGCATACATCAATGCGGTAGTCGAACTCGTGTGTAAAGGACAAGGTCTTCACCCTACCCCTTCCCCGTGACCTAGACGAGCTGAAAGAACGCATTACGGTAGCGATACGTGGGATTAATGGAGACATGTTAATGCGGGTTTGGGACGAATTCCACTACAGGGGGGCATATTGAACAACTTTAACTGTGTCACAATAAACTTCAAGAGTTTTTCTTTAAGAATCCGTATGTGGTGTGTCTATATTCTGAATAGCTTTGATGTAATAAATTTTGAAAAGTGTGAAGTCTTTTGTAATCACCCTGTATATGTTTATTTCTCAAAAACTATACAGATTTTAACGTGGTTTTTTATTCACAAAGAAAAACTCAAAAAGTTTCTTAGCCTCGCGTGAGTTGATAATAAAACACATGGTTAGCGCGTGGTACCATTGTTGGCTCGTTGTTCCATTTTTCGCGAGACGCAGTTCAAGAAAAAGCTCAATGCGTGATATGGTTTGAGGAATTTAAGTCAATGATTACAGTTCAGAGAATGTTCAAAACAAAGTTTAAAAAGGTTCCTCCAAATCATAAGTCAATTAAGCTATGGCATGAAAAATTTTTAAACATAGGCAGCCTGTTACACAAAAACGGTGCTGGTAGACTTTCAGCGACACCACAGAGAGTAGAAAAGGTCAGGAAGGTGTTCGATCGTAGTCCCGGTAAATCACTTCGTCAAGTGGCTCGTCAACTGGATATGCCAATGACATCCGTATATAAAATAGTGAAAACCGCCTTCGTCTTACACCCTACAAAATCCAAATGATGCATAAACTGAAGCCAGATGACCGACCGAGGCGCAAGAAGTTTGCTGAGGATATGCTCCAAAAAATCGATAATGATCCCACCTTCCTTGAAGATATTTTATTTTCTGATGAGGCAACATTCCATACTTCCGGAGCAGTAAACCGACACAACTGCCGCATTTGGGGCTCACAAAACCCCCACGTTCTAAGGGAGCATATACGCGACAGCCCAAAGATTAATGTTTGGTGCGGTTTAATGCATGATCGAGCAATCGGACCTTTCTTTTTCGCTGAAGACACCATTATCGTTGCAACCTACCTAGATATGCTGGAGAACTACCTAATTCCACAGGTGGAAGAACTGCAGCCCAACATAGTCTACCAACAAAATGGAGCACGTCCTCACTGGGGCCTGCAAGTTAGGCAGTGCTTAGATAGGAACTTTCCAGGACGATGGATTAGAAGGGCAGGGTCAATCCTTTGGCCCCCTCGTTCATCCGATGCAAACCCTCTGGATTTTTTCTTCTAGGGATATTTGAAAGACCGAGTGTACAAGACCAATGTTGATGACATTGAAACTCTCAAGAACAGAATAAGTGAAACAATCGCTGAAATCACCCCCGAAATGCCAGCTCGAACGTGGGAGGAAATCTATAAATTTCTTTATGACATTCTTCACGCCATAAATGGGGGGGGGGGGGGGGCACACTGAAATTTATTAAGGCATGCTAAGAAACTTTTTGATTTTTCTTTGTGAATAGAAAAATCACGTTAAAATCTGTAATAGTTTTTGAGTAATAAACATGTATAATACGGGAGATAATTTAGAAACACTGTATATACGCAGTTTGGTAATCATGCTATCATCATTCAATAGTTTAAAGAAATAACTTACTAAAGGATGATCTATGGACTATAGATAAAGTAAGTTTTAATAAAGTCAAGCTTTATTAAACGGGGAAGGCATATATACAGTATTATACAATGAGAACAAGATTAAACTTTCGCTAGCAGAAGAGAGAAAAACACAGATACTAATAGTACAACTTTTCACACTTAATTCACATGTACGTTTTTCTCCATCATCCTGTGTTATTTCTGTGACACGTAAGTAAACTTTGAAGGTCCGGATTGTTTACGCACTTCCGTGGCATATTTATTCACTATCTAACACAACAGAACGCAGTATCTGTAAATTACTATACAAAACCGAATGAAACCACAATACGTGTATACACAGCGAGCGTTTGAACACTACTGGCGTATTGCCTTTATGACCCAGCAGACTAATTTCAGGGTATATAATGACCTTAAAAACAGAATAAAAATTTCCTGTGCCAAAAACTGTATTTAAATGCAATCGATAAATTACTGATTTCAGGAGAATGGAACTATCTGCAGCATCACGTGAATTGTTCTAATTTTCAAAGCCCGTCTAATAATCTTGTTTTAGATGAATCAGTTATGCCTGGTGAGAAATGTTCTGTTTTTGTTTTTAATATTCTAGAAATCAATTAAAATTACTGTGATCATTACAAAAAAGGTTCAATTCTCTTATTTAAGATGTTTTATAATTTTTTTTATCTCAGGTAAACTTGTCTTAAACATTACTTTTGATTGCGACGTCACCTACGAAGGGATTTTACCATCCGAAATATTTTTGATCAAATATTTTGAAATAGATTATAAGAATTCATCGAATAAAGATGTAGTTGATGTTTTCACAATGACAATTAAAAAGAAACTTGACTTTCTAGATAGCGTAAGGAAGCATTCTTTATCTAATGGTTTCAAAATTCTCCATGCTATTTTTTTCGTTTACACTGCAACGAACAATAATTATTTTTCTTTTACAAAGCCAAATGCAACAGAATCCACTTGGAAGATAGATATTCTCTTTAATCCGCTTTCCCAGGTATCATACAGAAATGGAAATATATTTTTTATTGGTTTTACATTTATATCGGTTTAGTTAGTATACCATCCTAATAAATTTATTTTTTTGAAGGGAATAAAAACAGTGGCGTTAACCATTCAAGTAATTAACGAGAATAACCAACCTCCAAAATTTGATCGTGACTACTATGAATTCTGGATTCCAAAGGCAAGAAAAGTGTTTTAAATTTCTTTTAAGCGTTAAAAATAAATATATATAATAAATTGCACTCCTATTGTAATACTTTAAATTTTAAGAAGTAATTATAATCCTTATTTATTCTAGACGTTTACTATAAACTCAACTTTAAACACAACAAATCATGTATCTATAAGAGTGTGGGATGAAGATTATCCAAAGGGCGATAACCCAGAATTGACATTTACTATATATGAAAACTCGGTAGATCAAAACAGAAATTTCCTCTTCATACATTTCATGTTGATATTTAGGTTTAATTCACATATAGATAAATTATTTTCCTCTTCTTGTTTTACTCTTTTAGCATAAAAGCGAACTCTTTTCGATCAGTTCGACAACTAGCCAGAAAGACGGAGCTTTCAAGCAGTATTACCTTCAATTAATTTTAAGGAAAAGCAAATTTCATTATAAATTTACACAAGAATACTTCATGCTAACAGCAAGTGTATGCGGATTCTTTATTAGATCCACGTTCAGATTGTTATTTCAGACATATTTTTAGTTGAAAAACAATTATAAGTAGTATCTAAACGTTGAGAGTATTGTACTCTTGAGTATAATCGAATAATACAACGAAGAAAGAAAGAACACCTCTTGCCCTCACAGAAAGAATTTAATGCACCGTTTACGCATTTCGGTGCATTAAATTCTTCTGTGTGGACAATAGGTATTTTTTTTCTTTCTTTATTACAACTATCCACAGTTACTTGGTACATGTATTTCATAATAATACAACAATTAAAAAAACCTCAACAGTATAAGAAAATAATCGACTATTTAATTTTAAAATTGTATCAAAAAATGTACAACTTGAAAATGTACTAAAATATGTTAACTTGACTTTATTGTCATTCATTTTTTAAATTTATTTAGATTTAAATTTTTGTGCAACTCAGATATACGAGGAACGTTCATAAAATTCGTACTATCGCCGAAACCAAGAGGGAGAGAGACACAGTAGGGCACTAGAGACGTTGTGAGCCTTAGGACACAGTTGTTGTGCTGGGGAAAGCAGACGTTTATGTAGTTTCTACACACTGAAAGAGAACACGTGACCCCCTGGGAGCATCACATCCAAAATGGTGCAGCCCAAGAAACTGCAAGTGCACTCGATGATACGTTTTCTCTACCTGAAGGGCAAGAACACCAAGGAAATCTACGCGGAGCTGGTCGAGGTGTACGGTGACAACGCCACAGAATATGAAACTGTTGCAAAGTAGCGCAAACCCTTGAATGTGGCCAACCTAGTATTGAAGATGACCCACGAAGTGGCCGACTAAGCCCAAAGGGCCAAACAATCACTGGCAAGTGACACCGGGATCTTCTGTCAAAGTTGCAGGTGGCTATGAAAAAGAAACGCCACGGAAAGCTGACCAAGGCCATTCGCTTGCTACACGACAACGCCACGACAACGACCCCGCTCATTTAGCTCAGGAGACTGTCATACATGCAGTTGCTTTGGGCTTTGAATTTCTGCCTCACCCCCTTACTCACCCTCCAGTGATTTCTTCCTCTTCCTTCAGATGAAGAAAACCACTGCGTGGAAAGCGTTTCATGACGACAACGAGGTGATTTCTGAAATGGAACACTTTCTCAATGGTCGGAACATGGGACTTCTACAAGAATGGTCTCTGTCAGATCATCCATTGTTGGGAGAAGTGTGTGAAATTGTGTGGTGCTTATGTTGAAAAGGATTAACTCCATCACCAAGTTTAATGGACCCATCTCCCTTCTGTCACAGTGATTGTACGAACTTTATGAACACCCCTCGTATGTCTTGATAAAAAATATGTTTTCGTCACACTGCTGCTGAATTTTTCATCATTTTCAAAGGATTCGTACTTCGTTGGATTAGAGTATCACGACTCATATACATGTATGCATTGGATTCGACAATGGAAAAATTTTCGTGGGATACTTTTTGAATTTTCGTCGGTTAAATCTTCAGTTTCGAATAAACAGATCATCCAGCATTTTCTTCCTGATGATATTCAATAATGCATCGGATGTAACACGGAGACTAACTACTTTTAAAAGCTGATCCTTTATTTTTTAATTAAAAGCTGGTCCTTTATCATGTATCGAAATAGGAATTATTTTGATATTTTTATAGAGTTTCAATATTTTTGACAAAGCTTTTTTTAGTCAAAATATTTTGTACATTTACATGATATATATTTTTGATACATATTTGAAAGTTATGCAGTCAATTAATAAGTTAATTTATTTTAATTTTTTGGTCTTTCACTGCTGAGATTTTATTATTGTATTAAATAAATGTAGGCTCCATGTAGCAGGAATATATAATTTATTTCCTTACGCGTTTCGATGCTAAGACCATCTTCAGAGGATTTTTATATAATGGAATTGGAGATAACTTTGAAAATAATAATGAAGGTAACAATGTATAAATGAGATTTTACCTTCATTGTTATTTTCAAAATTATCTCCTCTATAAAAATCTTCTGAAGATAATCTTAGCATCGAAATGCATAAGGAAATAAATTATATATTCCTGCTACATGGAGCCTACATTTATTTATTCTAACCTAATTTTATTATTGTATTACCATTAGTAAAAAAATTATATTTATTAAAAATCTTAATTTTTTTAAGTTTAGGATTCCGTTCATTTAAGCAAAGTAAAAATAGCAACTCGCATGTACCGGAACGATCCTTGTGTTTTACCCGAATTTGAGCGATCCAGATACGAGGTGAAGATAAAAGCCAATCAGGTATTCTAAAATCTGCAAAAAATATAATGCTCTCAAACCGAAAAGATGAATCCTAACATTGAGGATGTTAACATCTTAATTTACCAGCTAGATGGGAAATCAGTGGAATTGGAGAAATCCGTGAAAGCGACAATCATATGCACAAGCAGATGTCATGCATTACATTACGAGATCGACTATGATGCATCAGGTAAGCATTCAAAGAGGAGTGAATACAGCCTGGGGTACGCGCAATGAAAGAATGGTTAGTCCTTCTCTACTTGTGCTCTACCCAGGACATGCACTTCTCCGAGCAATAACTCAGTTGCAGAAGTCCCTGGTGTACCGTAACATTTGCAGCAGGTAATATTAGTACGCTTCTGCGATGCCTTTCTTTTCCGCGCGTAATCGGTCAGCAGGACTCCCCCGGCATTCCAAAAAACTGCTGAGTATGATCTTACTGGATGAGGGCTGCACCCGCGCATTCTTCGGAGGCGAAGAACTGGGTGTGCTTTCAATGCTCGCTCTGGATCTTTATTTCGCCCAGCATTCGTCCATTCGAGGCGGTCGAAAAAGTCATCTGGAATGATCCGACATCACGCCAAAACATTGACAGAGGAATGGAGTGAGTAAAATGTGGCACCCATCTTGCGGACACTTTGTCATGTAACATCTTGCACGCAATACTCCATATTTCTGCATGATTTGATATTTCGATTTTCGAGGACGAGGTCTCCACTTGCTGCACAATTCGCGGCTTCATGGCGGTGCCGTCTTCCTGGCTGATCTGGCCACTTTGCAAGTGTTGTCGCAGATTCGTATGATAAGGCATTGTTTCCGTCCATGTTTTTCAGCTCGGCATGGAAAATTAAAACCAATGAAAAATTAAGAATTTTTATCAAGAATTAAGAGGAAAAAAAAGTATAGGGCTTTTTCACTACGCGTCATCATGACGTCAATGCCGCCATATTGGATCACAAAAAAGTCGTTACTCTCTAGTTTCGCTTTTCCCAATCATCGCATTCACTCAAGAAATCGGTTAAACACTGTTGTTGAGTATTGTTGCTTGGAAGATTCGTATAATACGCCGACCTTGCCATAGCAAATAGCGTGCGAAAGCGTTTTGTTATCCAACATAGCTGACCTGCTAACAATGATCCAAACCCACAGTGCATTATATGGTCACGTGCTGTAAAAGCTCTATTTTATCAAACCACGCTTTTATTATGTTTTATTATAATATCTCTTCAAGCCGGCGTCAACAATTTGTTTGGTCTAACAATCCGCATAAAATCGTCCCTCCCCAAATCGGCAACCAAGATGCCGACTTGTGGAGGGACGAGTGAAATGAATTTGCGCCCTAGAATGCGTTCGAGTTAACCGATTTGAAAATTTTTTCCTTTAACTTGCATTGTCATCGATTCTGTGTATGTGTATCACGTTTCAGCTCTCTAGCTTACCGGGAAGTTGGTTTAATATTGATTACGAGATTTGACCCGGACAGACACCAAAGTGAGTTAAATAAAAGCGTATAAAAGAGGACAAGGCCTCCTTGAATTATACAGAAATGTCTTATAGTAACTGCTACCATCCGTCGAATATTTACTCATTGATTCTGTCCATGAAATGACGCACAAAGTAGAAAACCTCAAAAATTGTAAAAGCTTACTTAAAGTAGAAAATCACAAAGAAATCTACCCACAATTATTTTTAATTATGCACTCTATCTTCATATGCTGATGAAGGGAACGTGTCTACATTCATAGCTACAATCTCCATAATTAAATATCTTCTTGTGGATAAAGACGTTGACGGAGCAATTCTCTATTTCTGTGTATGGAAGAGAATTATTTTAATTATTAATAACGAAAACTAAAATTATATTTTTAATTTCAAGTTGTAAAGATAATTAATAAAGGTTGATTGAAGTGTTTTGCTTATTGTAACATACTAGATTTGTGCGCTGAAAAATTTTTGATCAAGGATCCATTAGTTGAGTCGATTACGCATTTGTCCATTAATGAACTTTCGAACATCGATGCTCGTCTCTGTAGCCCGATCACCATCGTTTTAAAGGTAAGATAATATAGAAGATAACGTTATCGCTTAATTTTCTTATAATAAATACCCTGATTGACTAGTTCAATAACCACAGTTTTTGGCATGCAAGTAATTATGGCTATTCTTTGGAAACATTTCAGGCAATTAACCAACACGGATATCACTTTAGCCAAGCTGTTTTAAAAGTTACTATCGTACAGTAACAGGTTCTCGTTCCTACTCATGAGAAATTAAAAAATTTGCAATATGATTATTGAATTATACTTTGCCATCGTTAACTGAAATTTTAGGTTCGAGGAAAAAGACCATGTAATAAATATAATAAATTTTAAATATTATTGTATTTTTAAATTATTGATGAATGTATTTTATTATATAGTGTGATATATTTTGTTAAAATCATTTGAATTAACAAGCAAATTCATTTCTAATTTTTTAACAATGAATTAGTTAAATCTTTTACGAAAAATTCCGAGTCTGTCGAAAATTTTTGCCTCCGTATAAATAGAATCTGCAATGCATATCACAGCATAAAGTAGGTAACAGCAGATGGAAGCCTGAGATGTCTCTTCAATACTATTTACTTTTTCTATATAGTCACCATCTACAACAATACATTTGCTCCAACGATGCAATAGCTCTTTCATCCGGTTGGCAAAAAATAGGGATGTTACGGAGGCGGTTTTATCGGAACAGAAGCCAGAGTAGAAAAGTGCTAAAAAAGGCTAACATTTTTTCGTGGTTTATGTCCCATTCCAAAAGTCGGAATCGGAAGTGGAAAACCAATCGGAAGTTCCGACCTTTCGGAACCGGTTCGAAGCTTCGTAACATCCCTAGCAAAAAAGTCCGTACTGTGGAGAGGAACTTCATAGTCCGGCTCAACTTCTTCATTCGGAGCTGAAACGATTGGCTGTTCCTTCAATGCTGGAAATAAACATGCGCCACATGAGGAAGTGTGACAAATTTAAAATTCTGAAAAGATCAGAGTGTGAGGCCGAGCGTTGTCGTGGTGATTTTAGGATATCCATTCGTAATTTATGAGGTCGTGCCCACAACCTCCTCGGTGTCGAATTACACCTCGGAACACTAATGAAAAGTCAGGAACTCGATATACATGGTATTTGATTGTCCCAAAAGACCGTCAGCATCTTATTCCTTACTGATGACGCAAGTTTCTTCAGCACTTTTTTAGTTTTTATTTATTTTTATTTTTATTTTTATTTTTTTGGTGGCGAGGAATCCAAATGGCGGTATTCCATCACTGACGCCTAGTTTCAGGATCGTAATGTTGTGCATGGGATTCGTCCCATTTATAATTAATTTTTCAAAATTTATTGATGCCATTAACTTTTTTCACAGAGGATACCGTATTTTTTATTATTTATGTAACAGACAGCTGATACATAAAAAAATTCCTTATCTTATCACAGCGGATTATATTACAAAAATTTTCGTCAATATCCATCTCTAATGAAACTCATTTCCAAAAGTAAGACAATAAACAAACAGAAAAATTTAAAAAAAAACAAAAAAAAAAACAAACTTTGAAATCATTGACAAAAATATTTTTTTATTGCATGAGTAAGTGATTATAATTTCTTGTTTCTTAATTTCAAGATACCAAAGTTCAAAATACAGAGAAATATTTGATTAACGTGCTACAGGAATTAATACTTCCCAGTTAAATAATATTCGCCAGGAGCTTAAGACTGTAAAGGAGAAATTTGACTGTTGAGATGTTATTGCTGTTCCTTTGCTTAGCGGTGGGAGCTGTTTCTGTGTCTAGTAAGTTGAATATCTGAATACATTTGTTTGTACAATTTAAACTATCAGTATATGCAAACTTCAAAAAGTAATCTATCATATCTGGAGTTGAAGAAGAAACTGATGATCCAACTAAGCAAGATTTGAATTCAAAATCTTGACTATTAATTCTTTTGCTACGTTATCATACTTTCTTGTGACATAATGGGCTCATAAGTGACAAATTTTTAAATAGATATGCACCCTAACTATAGAAATAAAAAGGCTGGCAACAATAAGTAACTCTCGCGTCGGCGAGCAAGTTTTTTTTTCCGTGTTAAATAACTTTTTTTTCTTACGAGGTTGATGTGTTTCGAATTTTTGCAGCTGAATAAATATATCATGCATTATTTCTTTAAAATTTCATTAAATTATTCATACAAAACGCATCAATTTTTTTTTTTTTTTTTTTTTTTTAATATTTGGATAGTGGTAATTTTGGGGAGGGGGTAGTCACAGGTTAAACAAATATAGAGGGTTGAGTACATTATAACTAAATGATTTGCAAGCGTCAAAAGTCTATCAGAAACCCCGCCGCCATGTTTGGTGATGTTCTATCTGGTGCCCACGGTGTCGAACTATAGCTCTGTATCGCAGTTTCCATTCAGTAAGACTTCGCCGCAGAGAATTTAGGTCGAACTGTGCCCCCTCTTCACAGGCTTTATAGACCGTCCAATGTACGGGGTCGTCTATTTCCAAGGGCGCGTTTTAGCAGTCCAAAGCCGCAATAATCCATGAGGGATGCATCTGGAGATTTCACGGGTATGTCTTCAAATGGAATTGAATGTATGCCCGTTTCCTGTTCTAGTGTTTGCAAATGGGCGACCGTTGACTTGGTTGTATGACTCGCAGCTTTATCCTGATGCACCCATACAGCTTTCGGACGCTTAACCAGTCGGAGATTTTTGTGGATTATGTTGCGTACCGTTGACTGTGATACCCCTACCTTATATGCGACAACCCTTTGAGTTTTGGGATTTTCTGCAGAGATGAGACGCTTGACTTTGGCTACAACCTCCGGTGTTCTACTTGGAGTGGGTCGTTGTCTTGAGGGTCCAGGTTCGTCCAACGTTGCTAGTATTGCGGTTTAACTGTTTTTATTTAGTATGTTACAGATTCCTGCTTCGAAATGGTGAGACCCCTGGATTTGCATTGTTTTATAATCATGGAATAGGACCACTTCACGTCGAAAAGTGCATTTATATATCCTTCTCAATATCTATCGATTTTTGGCGGCATTCTCGCAGCTAGGTTTTATACAACGATTAAGAATGATAAAGCGATGTTCCCTTTATAATTCCTCACGACCACGTAGCCCTGTCAACCACGTGGCTGGAGAATTTGCATATGTAAATCGTTTAGTTATAACGTACTCAACCCTCTGTACTCGTAGAATCAAGCGATTTGCATCATTGCATTAGAAATTTAGCAAATCACGGCCTTTTTATAAACAGTTTTCAGTAGGCAATATGGCTTTTCGTAATCTTATTATTAAACATAACTTCACCTAACCTCTATTGGATTTTATCATCGTCGAGCAATGTGTAATGTCTATTTTGCTTTGTCGTTGGTTGTAGTTTTCTTTTTTGCGATGGACCTTTTTGATATCAAATGGATGGACCCGAGTTGGGTTGGAAACCCTTTTGCGATGGAATCGTGGAAAAGCAGCAACAGGATCTGCAAACAAAGAGCCTTCGCAAAAGGAAGCGCATCTTCAGAGCGAACAACTTACAATTGTTAGGAACTCTATGCCAGACGCGTGTCAGTATCAAACGAGAAAATAATTAATTCGTTTTATGATGGATGGTCGCTACAATCATTAAACACACCATGAGAAAAATAGTGGAAAATCAGAAACGTTAAACGTAGGAGAATTTTACTTTTCTCCATAAATATTGCATACTAGCTGCTACCCGCGACTTCATACGCGTTAAAGTCGAAATAGATAAAATCGCCTGCAAGTATATATTTCTTATTTCCCGAGATTTCGTGATTAGTCAGTGAGGAGCATTTCCCTTTTATATTAAGAACCTGCCCCAAATAAATCGAGATCAGCAAGGAAAAATTAAATTACTATTATATTTTATGGTTGAATAGAATTAATGTGAAGGCCAAAAAATTATGAAAAACTTTCAGTATTGGCCTGCCACTCCCTAAAAGTGAAGGCCTATTGTTCGTTTCAGAAACTCAATTTTTTTTTTTTGCTGAAATCGACTTAAACACTCATGATTCGAAAAGATATGTTGAAATTTTGAGAAAATAAAATTCCGTCTGCACGTGTGTATGTGACCAATTTTTGTGCAGCTAACTCCTCTGAAACGGCAAATAGCAGAACCAAATAAAAATTATACATGCTTAGAGGGTACCCTAAATTGTGCCTTAGCGTATATTTTATGTCAATTGTGTAAGGCTTTTTCAAGATATTAATTTTTTTGGCTGTAGTATTCAAACCAGCGAACAAACTCAATAAACTCGACATGTACATACTCCTCTCATTAAGGTAAATTTTTTATACATGACTTGTTTGGTTGGGAGGAGCCGTTTTGGAGTTATTACGTTCCCCTCCCCCCTCGAAAATTTTTTTCTTTTTTTTTTTAAAGTAATTTACACTTAGAGGTGTCCTAAACTATGCATTGACTCATTTTTTATGGTAAAAACGAAGAAATGGCAGAAGCATTCATTTTGTCACCTCAAGCACAATGTAAACGACATGAAGAGATTTCCTCTTATTGAAAAACACAATTTTCTTTTTTGAATCCGTATCATTATCTCGTGGTAGGCCTGTGCGAATGTATCATTCCGCCATACCAATTTATTTGTTTTTACGCTCGTTGTTTTACCTTCGGGAGCCAAAATAAATTAGAGAGCCAGGGCTGGTGATGCGAGAGCAACCGACATACACTAGTCAATTAATATATACAAACTTTGTTGTACTCAAAGAACTCGAAATATGCTCCGATCGCGAAGTACTCGACATATCCATATATACACCGTGATATCAATGAATTATGAACAGCACCCCTTCAAGGCACACGCATGGTTCGCCCCAACAATGATTACACATTGCAAAATTTGCATAACAGGCTGAGAAAGCTTTAAATCTGGTGCATCAAACGGTAGGTGCACGAGCCTCAAGATGAGTAAACCTCCGGAATTAACGGACATCCAAAAAGGGATGATAATAGGCTATCGCAGCAAGGGTGGCACCATCTCCGAAACGGCTCGGTTTGTGAACTGTTCACGGTCCGCTGTAGTGAAGGTGTTCAAAAAGTGGACAGCAGGGACAGAAATCGCGTCCCAACGCCATCACTGTAAAGGGTCACGAGCCATCGACCTACGGGGTGAGCGGCGCCTACGACGACTCGTAAGAGGTGACAGGAGAGCCAAAATCCATCAACTGACCACCAGATTCAACAGTGGTGCCAACAGACGTGTATCCGACATTACCGTTGAACGCATCCTGCTACGGATGGGCCTGAACAGTCGACGCATGGTTGCTGCACCCATGTTGACCAGGGGTCATCGTTAACGACGCCTAGACTTTGCACGTGAGCACCGCCATTGAACCACAGACGAGTGGGCTAAGGTCGCCTTCTCCGACGAGTCAAGGTTTTTGCTCCATAAGATTGACGGGCGATGGCGAGTGCGTCATGAACGCCATGAAAAGAGACTGCAGGAGGCTATTGTGGGCCGAAAACAGGCTGGTGGGGGATATGTGCATGTGTGGGGGATCTTCTGTTGAGAGCAGTTAGGTCCACTCATTCGTCTAAGGGCAATTTGAATGCCTGTGGCTATCTGTCAATCGTAGTGGACCAGGTGCACCCGTGCATGCTCATGATGTTCCCCCAATGTGATGGTGTGTTCCAGCAGGACAATGCACCCTGCCACAAGGCACGTCTCCTTCTGGATTGGTTCGAGGAACACTCTACTGATTTTCGAGTGCTCCCTTGGCCCGCTAATTCGCCGGACATCAATCCAATCGAACATTTGTGGGAGCATCTTAATCGCCATGTACGCCAGCTGGACCCTCCAACTATGACTCTCGAAGCTCTGTGGACAGCACTTCAAGCGGAATGGACTGCCATACCATCGGACACATACCGCGCACTTCTTGCGTCCATGCCACGACGCCTAGCAGCAGTTATAGCGGCGAAAGGTGGCTATTCCCATTACTAAGCGGGTGGTCATAATTCAGTATTATGACAGTGTATAATCGACTAATATCATCGCTATGTTGCCAAGGTTACGTATACAATGTTTGTATCAGCATTGTTTGATGGCATTTTTATAACGTAATAAGTGTCATCGCTGTGTTGCCAAGGTAAAATATACATTGTTTGATGGCATTTATTATTATTTATTATTAACTAACTGATATGCCAATACCACGTAGAGAGAAAGCCTGCTCACGGAAAAATCATCCATTGTTACATCACCTACGGTAGGGACAATTTCGGGCTTATTATTGGTAAAAATATGATTAACAATACCCTACCGTAGGTGATGTAACAATGTATGACGTTTTCGCGCTTAGGCTTTAAGTAGAGGTGGTGTTGGATATGCCCGGCGTTGCTCGGTCGGTTTGTTTGATGAAATTTTGCAATATCTGAATTTACTTACTGATCGCTTTATTCATTATTACATATATTACAAATTACAAAATAGACCACTACAACAAAAAATTTATGAAAACATCAATGAATATAAATAAGAACATATGAAAAATCCTTGATAAAGTAAATATTCACTTTGGAAAAACGAAAATAACTCTTTCAAATTCTCGCATTGGAGTATTATGTCCAGTTAGGTTTGCCCAGGAAAATTCGATATTCCATCCTTAACATTTTAGAATATCAAAGAAAGGCTATGAGTACTGAATTAGTTCTGTCTATATTACAAAATACTTCAGAGATGGATTGAGATAGTTGAGGAACTCTGTTTACTGCCTCATCAACATGTAACCGTTTCAATAGAGTTGTATTCAGTCACAGACCGTGAAATCATGTCCTGAATGTAGTTGTCTATATGGACAGTATCAGTTTTAGCATCAAGGATTGCCCTCTCACACAATCAGTTGAGATCTTTATACTTTCCTGATATGTTTAGATAAACATTATCTATAACCTCTCTAAAGAAAGTTACTACATTACAAAAACCAGATGAAAAATAAATTTTCTACAGTTATTAGCTCATTCGGGAAAGTACCTTCATCTTTTCAGCAAAAGCTTGAGGAGCTGCATGCCCTAGAAGTTGCATTCTCTTATTTGTTTTAGCATAATTTCTTACATCTCTGCAAAGATTTTAATAAAAAAAAGAAATAATACTGATATTTATTTATGTATTTATTTATTTATCACTTTTTGTAACTATCCCCCTTAAAACGTGAATCATTAAGGCAAGCACGTAGCCAACGAGAAAGACAGGTTCCGCCGCGGAAAAAGTCATCTGATCATAGTAGTCCGGCCAACAATCTAATCTTCATTGTTTCCAACAAAGGAAAAAATATTGATATCAGGTGACTTTTCCGCGCCGGGGCCTGTCTTTCTCGTTGGCTACGGGCAAGCATCGTAACCCTGGTACTGAAAAGTCACCTGATCACCTTAGTCGAAGCAACAATGTAACTGTCATTGTTTCCATCTTGGATTTTAGCAATCAGTATTTTTTCGTTTGTTGGAAACAATGAAGGTTACATTTTTGCTTGGACTAAGATGGTCATGTGACTTTTCAGTGCCAGGGCAACACCACCTAGACAGAAGGCCTGCGCACAAAAACTGTATACATTGTTACATCATCATCAAACGGCCAAATTTAGGGCTTATTATTGGTAGAAATACGATTAACAAAAGCCGCTTTTATGTGATGAAACAATGTATGACGTTTCTGTGCGGAGGCGTTCTGCCTAGAAGCAATACCGCCTAGAGAGAAAGCCTGCTCACGAAAAAATCATACATTGTTACATCACCTACGGTAAGGACAATTTCGGGCTTATTATTGGTTGAAATATGATTAACAATACCCTACCGTAGGTGATGTAACAATGCATGACGTTTTCGCGCTCAGGCTTTGATAGAGGTGTTGGCCGGGGAGGCTAGAAGGCGTTGGCCGGGGACGGCTACGGCATGTATTATTTTCATCAATCATTGTCGACGCAACATACAAACACAAGTGAAGCAAACACGACGGGCTAATTGTTCACATATGCAAGCAAACAAACATAAATCAAGTCTATTTCATATATACAGGTATATAGATTATTAATTTCTATCGATTGAAAAATGGAAAGAAAAATTCTGCGATCTGGTAGAGGCGTCGGCCATGATAGTCGAGGTTCCTGGTTCGAATCCAGGTCGCAATTTTTCAATCGAAAAATTATTACCTGCGTTTGGAGACAATCTCCAGTTTATTATTATTATTAATTTCTATGTTTTTTTGAGTGACTCAGCTCCAGTTTTGGATTTTTTTTCATCATTGTGGTAATATTACACAGCTGTGTGTTAAATTTCAACTTTATTACTTACTTTTAAAACCGGACAAATTTGCATACATATTTAGATTGCGCTTTATATGTATAGAGAAGAGAAGATACAGAAGAAGATTACGAGTATTGTTTAGAGAAACTCTGCAGCTAAAAGACAAAAAGCTATTCGGGCGTCAGCAATATCTGAACAACGGGAGCTTCGTCTAGAGCAGAGGGTAATTCCAAGGAAAGATGGGTCTAAAGGATATTCCCCGGTGGTGAAGATGGATATCAGGTTATCCAACAAAAGGATAAATAAAGTCCCGGGCAACGCCGGGTTATCAGCTAGTAAAGTATATATAGAGCTTTATTGACATATGCATCTTGGCGACATCTGTTGGCAATTATTCTCCTTATATATAGATTCGTAAGGAACAAAACCATAGTGCGATTTACTCGTTACGACATCTGTTGATATTATATTTTTGCTGGAACCAGTTGTTGTTTTATCCCATGGGAATGAGACATTTTCCCTAATCACGAAATCTCGGGAAATAAGAAATCTATACTTGCAGGCGATTTTATCTATTTCGACTTTAACGCGGATGAAGTCGCGGGCAACAGCTAGTTATATATATAGATTTCCAATGAAACTTTTAAAAAGTCCAATCGTAAGCACGTTTGTTATAGATGGAAAAGATATCAAAGTAACATTGTCAACAAAAATAAGGAAATGAATTTTATTATTAGACTGTCGTAAATTTTGTATTTTTTAAGGTGAATATTTTAAGGAACTCCTAACCTTTATATTGTCAGAGTCCTAAAGAAGAAGATATTTATTAATTTACGCCTACTCCGGAGAGGGGGGTGTACTCTCCAAGTTAAAACAGACTAACTTCAATACGTGCTCGATGATGTGACCAGAAATCCTATCTAGTGTCTCACTCTTCCTTATGAGCTCTTGCTAACTTTATAAAATCAACCGCTAAACTAACACACAGACAATTATCTTTTCAGGGGGCAGTAGCTATTTAGATCTATATAAAAGTTGTTCAAACAACGAAACCCTTTCTGGTAGGCTCATTTTGGAAGAAACGATTTCTCCCGGTAAGATAAATCTAATCAATGCGTTTACTTTTTACAGAATTTTATATTGATTTAATCCTGAATTTTGGGGCTATTATACACAGGATAATGTTCTATATATTCTGTTCTAGGAAAGATTGTCATGAATATCACTTTTGATTGTAACATTGAGCTCTATAATAATACGAGCTCTAAAATAATAAATCGTAAAATGCCACTCTCAGACGAAGCATTCATTCTCCCTTATTTTGACTTGCAAGTTTGGAATACTACATTTACTATGAAAATTAAAAAGAAGTTCGACATGTTAGACAGGGTATTTTTTCCCCTTTTTTTCTAGTCATAATTTCATCATATCTTAAATAGTATTAAAATTAATTAAATAATAAATCATCATCATCATCATCATCATTATCATCTTACTTTTGAAATTACAATCAATCTCTTCCACGTAAGAAAGATATTGCAACCTAGTACTTGAATGAGCTACAAATGTAACTTGTTCTAAAATGTTGTTCTCTATGACAATTTTACTTCTTATTGGATTAATGCTTTTGAATGCCATAATTTTTATTTTTCCGGCAAAGATTTCCATATAAAATCATTAAAAAAAACGACAAAGCACGTTGAACTGTTTTTATGATGAGTTGGCCAAAAAAAAATCAATAAATACGATAAAAGATAATAAGCCAAACAAAATCTCTTGTCCACAATATAGGATAAATTTATTATCACATATTGTGGACAAGAGGTTTTGTTTGGCTTATTATGATGTTTATCCACAGTGTTCGATTGGTTTCTACGATAAAGATGATAAAAGTCATGCGAAGACGAGACCGTCCATAATATCGTCGAGTTGCTTGTGCATCTGTTGTAATGCTGCATGGTTTCTAAATTAATAGGAGGATTCTTAGAGTTGAAACTGCAAAATTGCGAAGTATGTGCATGGAAAAAAACCCCACGGGAATTCTGCATTATTTCGACCAGAAAAGTGTATTAGAAAAACTCATGCTACAGGGAGACTACTTACAATTAATCTAATTAATTATAAAATAAAATAGAAAACATGTTATAAGGATATCGTAATAGGAAGACTGTCGTTGGAAAGATCGTAATATGGGAAACCGCGTTGTGAGAATATCACGTTATAGAATGGTTGCCACAAACGATGAAAACTGCTTTTATTTAAATTACTAGAAGTTTGAAAAATGATTTAAAATTACGTTTAATTTAACCCAGCGGCTCCCAAACTGTAGTTTGCAACCCCTTGGGGGCTGGCAAAATCTTTCAAGGGGTTCGCCAAACCTTTTCCTTATGCTTGTATGTTCATAAGTTGGCGAGTCGAAAAAGTTTGGGAACCACTGACCTAACCAATTGAGAGTTACCACTAATATATTATGTATCCCTCTTTTATTTCAGGGAAATGCATCTAAATCCGTTTGGAATCCATCTATCCAATTTCGGTCACCTGAGGCATGCAATGAAATATTTTAAAATGTGTATTTTCCATAACGAATGTTTAGAAAGAATTTGTTTAATTTTTATTTTTCTTTTTTCAGTTTCCTGACAATCTGTTCGCCTTTGATTTAACAATTCAAATTAATAATGTAAACAATCAACCTCCTATCTTCAAATTCGGCCACCATGACAACTCATACACGTACCAAATTCCGCAGGTGTATACCGCTTTCATTTAAAACTAATATAACATATCCTAATACATTACAAAGAAGTATTAATTTAAGCAAGTGCTTGTTTTCAGGATTTTTCAGTAGGTACATATTTAATAAAAGAGTGGCATAAGCCTAGTATAATAGTTTATGACAAAGATTATCCGTTGGACAATAATACAGAATTGACGTTCACAGTTTATGAAAATTCGGTAAAAAAAATTATAATTAAAATATTATTAATAAAACTTTTTAACTTAGAGATTATACCGATGGCTAAAACTAAGAAAACATTTTGTTCCAATTCACTTTTTGTTCCAATGGCTTTAATTCTTATGGGTTCCTTTTTAATCCTTTTTCTTTACCATTACAGCGAGAGAGCGAAATTTTCTCCGTCGATGTAAATTCCACCAAGAAAGACGGACAATTCAAACAGTATTTTCTTTATCTGAAATTGATGAAAAGCAAACCTCATGTTAATTATTTGAAAACTACATTGCTTGTGAGCGCCAGTGTAAGTAGGAATAGAGTTTAAGATTGAAGTTATCAAGTCCCCTTAATTAATTTTTTTGTATTAATTTTTTTTTTTTAACAAAGGATAATCTCTATCCGAAATTGTTTTTATGGCATTCAGTAATAAACCATTAAGGAAAAGTATAATCAAGTACTGAAAGGTTAAACTAGTCGCCGTCACATATTTCCAAAATTTCTGAATCTCTTTGAAAACATTAGAACAGATTCCGCTGAATCAAATTTGATCAACTTCGACCTTACTAATTTCTTCTATATACTCATTCATGGCATTTCGTTATGAGTTGTTTGATATATTACATGCTATATCTTAGTATGGAAAAAATATTCTATGTGGTATTATAATAGTGCCAATGACCGATTTTGACCGATCTTTCGGTACATAATAACTTTAAATTCGCTCATAGTTCGTTGTCGCGAGTTGTTTGATGTATTACTTGCTATATCTTAGCATTAAAATTCTGTACGTAATAATAAAACGATACCATTAGAGCAGGTGCTAATGTACCTATTTCGAGCATCTTTGAAATGGTTCGAGCAATGAACCATATTTATCGACTGGCGAAAAAGGATTTTGAAAATCTTTTATAATCTTCGAGATGATCGAATTACAAACGGATAGACAGATTCCTCCAATTAATAGCAAAAAAAGTACTTTTGGGTATTTAATAATTAGTAATTCGAGTTAGATGATATTAGTGCGTTAGAAATTGCTAAGTAAAATAACTCAAAAATTTTAAATTTTAAAATTGTGCTCAATTGTCATTGATATCATCAACAAATTCCGTTTATTCCCAAAATCTGTTAGAACGTTCCATTTATATCAGTAGTTCCCAACATAAGATACGCGTACTCCCAGCGGGTACATTAAATATTAGCTAAATAACTGTTTCTTCCTATTCAAATATTCCAAATTCAATTTTGTTAGCAAAGTTTTCCGGCTATTGCTCTGTAAGGCTCTCTATCAATCGGAAAGCAGAGAGGAAAATAATTTGTTTATTTATTTTTGTTGTCGTTCTCTTTTGTGAACGTGCTTGGTAACTTTACTTCCTTTCATAATGGAAGGGGAATATGGAAAGATTTACTAAAACCCAAAAGGGTTGGGGACAAAAAGAAGACTGGGACACCCTGAGTTAAACTACGAGGGTTGGGGCAAAAGTCATGGCAACTATTTTTTTTCTTGAAGTTACCAGTCCGGTTGGAAAATGTGACACATACAGACGAAAGGACAAGGTGTTAACTACATGTGTGGACAATGAATAGCACTGAAATATCGTAACACATTAATTATTACGGTAGTATACAGGGCAATATGGCCTTCACGATGCAAAAGAATGACAACACAGTACACATAAAGTTGACATGATAAACCTGGGCCTAAAGACCCTCAAAATAGTCCCCTGCTATTGTCACCACATGCTGCCAACGATCGTCCGCACACTGACCGGTCGTCCCGAACGTTGCTCATCACTGGTTGACACACGTCCTTGCTGAAACTTTCCTACCCACCGTGCTACTCTACGGTATGGTAGGCCACTATTCCCAAGGGCTTCCACTAATTCACTGTGACATTCCATCGCATTTCACCCTCGGAGAACGGCTATTTTGATGTAAGCGCGCTACTCAACACGGGTTACTTCCATCTCGCACGACACTCACCAACTGACTGATTTCACAGCCCTCGCTGCGCTACTACCAGCTATCACAGAGTCATCTGTTGTTCTGCATACACACTATGCCTGCAGAACTTCCACACGACACATGTACGTTTGTGATCCGTTCACATATCTACAAGAAAAAAATAGTTGCTATGACTTATGCCCCAACCCTCATATGACATACTGAATGTCAATATGCTATAGTGTAACCTAATGTCACTGATTTCATATTCTACATAATGGGTGCCAATGTAAATGGACACCCTTTTAGCCCCACGTTGTGGCGACAATGTATCCTATGTCCTTAATTGTACTACCTTACATGTAGGGTGCCATTGTAGCCATTGTCACTTTGAATGGACCCCCCCCCCTTAATCTCAAATCAGCACCAAAATCCAATATTTAGAATCGATTATCAGCTAGCTCAATATCTATTCATTTAAAACAATCAATGGCAAAGTTTGGGTTCTTTAAAGCAGTGGCAGGTTGGGTTCTTTAAAGAAGTGGCAGGTTGTGTCTTATTTATTTCAATAAGAAAGTAAGGATTAGAATTAAATAAAAGTATCTTTATTCAAAGTTAAACAAAAAGAATATACCAATGAGAAACAAGAATTAAAATAAAAACTTACAACTTACAAAAAATAAGGAAAGAAGAGATAGATCTTAACACTCAAGAAGAAAGTTAATCCTAAATTTCCCAATTACTTACAGCTACGATAACATGCAAAACATGAATAAGTATCAATAAATAAAATTGCTCTGAGGATAGAGACTACACTACCAATGACTCAAATCTAATAGAGTTCCCTTAATTTTTCCTTTATCTCACTTTTTGTCATAACAATCAAGAAGCCTTGTAAATCTAAATATTTCTTTCTACTTACAATTACATAGTTTCAGATATCTGCAGATCTATGATCACCTTTAAATCCAATCTTGAACACAAAACACCTTTCACTTTAAACAGGCCATTATATTATTTCACACAACATATTTCTCTCTGAAGCACAAAACAAACACACTTGAAGATAATCCGGATCGATTAGTAAGTGAGTCCACTGCAGGTCTCAAAATGTCCCCACTAAGTTCAACAGAAGATTTCAAATATGTAGTTGTCTTTCTCTCCGTAATGGTGGGATCTTGGCCATAATGATCACTTGCAGTCACTTTATTTCTGGCTTCCCTTAGCCCTGAAGATCGCTGAGGTTCCACATCCGATGATAATTCTACAATATGATGAGGCTATCAATTTTCTACTCATAAACTTCATTTAAACATTTTCGGTAGATTTGTCCAATATAATTCCGAGGAGAGACATCTTTCTTTTATCGGGAGATTCTTAAATTACTTCGTTGATGAGTCTGCACATTTAAACTGGAAGGAGAAGCTATTCGATTTGTTAACTAACTGCGTATTCTGCACAGTAGCCGTTTCCATCAACATAACCCCCCCTCCAATGTTCCTTCATGCCAGAACTCCTAGGGACCTCTTTATTGTCCTGCTCCTAATTGTCCATATTCTACAATAACGATGAGTGATGAGCTCGCACAAGCTTTGATTTCGGAAGGAGGCGCCACCAGATCGCTTCGACGTGCTACGGGAGTTTCGCAGCCGCCTTGGCGCATCTCCATGACCCTCCCCCCTCAATCAGCCAGAGCAGAGAGCGCTCAGCTCTTCCCCGACCGTCAACTTGCTCGACTCATAAAGTTTCGTTTTCCCACATTCGTATTTATACTCAACACGCATCCGCTCTCCCTTTCCTCTTCTCATTTTATCAAATTCCAATAAAGCAAAATCAAAATATCATAATAATCATAAATCCTGTATTCACTCCATGATACAAATTGTCCCTAAATTAATACAATAATTCATCCCACCAATGAATCCAAAGACCAATTTCTGTTTAAATCAAATAAAAATTCCAAAAAGACAGTCTCTTCCTGTCACAACACCTCCCCTCCTGCTATTTCACAATTGTGGGCTTTCGATTTATATCCAAAATTATAATCCTGAATTCTATCAACACAATAGATCCCTACTACAATAACCTTACTCCCACTAAAAATCCGAATAATACTTGCTATTATTCCTGTGACCAAGTTTCTCATAGAATAAATTCGTTACTCAACACGTGATAACGTCACAATAGAAAATCACGCTAATGACGAATATGCAATCCGTTTTTCAATGTCTCAAAGGGTTTCGAGTTTAATTTTTTGTCCTCTTTAGTGTTACCGATGTATTAAATTGCTTTATTTTGATTCTCCCTGAAAAAACTGACGTTTCGGTCAGAGCAAAAAAAAAAAAGTAAAAATAAGGTTACAATAGGTGGGGGGGGGGGGGGGAAAAAAGGGTTAGCTTTTTCCGGAAGGGCGGTTTTTTTTTTTTTCAGTGTCTTACCACTCTGTGTCCAATTTTGTTTTATTCCAGGATTTTTGTGTCTCGTCCTTCTTTTCTTTTACATTCGTCATTGCTTATATAAAAGGCAAAGGCTAATGTATCCGACCAAATCATTAGCTGGAAAGAAAAAGCAGAGGTGGCCAGAATGGGAAAAAAAAAGACTTAATAGTAACATTGAACCGTCTGCTTCGCTCGTCATCATTGTTTAAATGTTGGCCTCCCAAGAAGCTTTTAACGGTTAAAACAAATGGAAATCACTCTGAGTGAGCTCCGAATTGCAGGGGAGTGAGCATATTCCATAGCCGAATTGCTACAAGGTCATCTAGTATCTTGGAATTGTTCTAGATTACCTTGGAGTAGCTATAAATGGACATTATGAGGTTATGCAATGTTCTGTTGGGTGGTGGTGAATCCGCATGCTTCCACAGTTTTGATGTTCGTTTTGATTATGGAGTGAAATAATCTGCCAAGATGGCGTCACGGATGAGACAATGCCTCTAGAAAATCGTGCCCTTCTGTATGAAAACGTCTCTTCAACTCAGTGCAGTTGATCATCTGGACCCTCAACATTACTCCGATTGCTATGGTATTTCTACAATTTGCTAGGTCTTTTTTTATAATATTTAAGGCTTAATATTTTCTACTTCCAAATGGAAAAAAAAATTCCGGGGCTGATAAATGATTTATTATTCACTAATATTATTCAAAATTTTATAATAATTTTTAAGGAATTCAAATTAAATGTATTTTTTGTAGGATTCCGTTCACGTAAGCAGAGCCCTAGTAAGTGTCACCATGAACCGGGATATTATAATTTTTCCCGAATTTGAACATCAAAGATACGAAACGACAATTAATGCTAAACAAGTAGGGCAAAAAATAAAAGAAATTTACAGAGCTTTGAATTTTAGCAACCAATTTTTGTAATTCGGGTTTTATTTTATGTTTGGACTTTCCAATAACAGTTAGAAAAAGAAGAAGTTGAACTCTCTACTCCAATCAAAGCAAAAATGCTATGCCATTACGAATGTTATCAGTTGATTTACGAAATCGATTATGGGATTTCAGGTACTCGTACTAAACTATTGGGAAAAAAATACGTTAGTTTTCTTTTTTTCACGTTAATCATTACAGTTTCCTTTACATTTCCTTAAGAAACACTGCTTCTTTTCCTGTCTTAAGACCAGTGCTCTTGTGAAAAAGAATAAACTTGATGCCCACATTTCAATAATAAAATTAATTAAAGATAGGTTTGGTTTGGTTTGTTTGGTATTAACGTCCTTTTCAACTCCCATGGTCATTTCAGGACGGCGTCATAGGGGCCGCAAATTTTGCCTCGCAAGAGTTCTTTAACGTGCAGCCGGCAAACGACTACACGGGACAAACGGCTTTACTTCCCTTCCGAAGGAAGTGCGTGATCTCAGGATTTCCCCCCTGAAAAAATCCTCGTCGTCCTCGGCCGGGGTCGAACCCGCGTTCTCGGGCATCAGAGGCGATCACGCAACCACTGAGCCACCAAGGCCGATTAATTAAAAATAGAGAATGTGAATTATAGAAATTCCTACACAGAATGAAATTCAAACTATAAATTATCCAGACTGATCCAAATTATAGCTTTTGAACAAATTAGCTTGGATAAACTAATTCGCATTTGATAACGTAATATAATAAACATATATAATTTTTTTTTTTTTGAAATGGCATTTGTTAACATCTTTTCATTATTGCATTGTCATAATGGCGGAAAGCGTTTGTCTTAAGAAAAATGCATAAAGTGGTTATTTTCACTAATAAATAATGTTAGTGTATCGACAAATATTATACGAATGTTTAGATCATCGATTAGATTATCAATTGCAGCTTCTTTTGTTCAAATAAAATTAATTTGTGCTTCAAAGTGAGGATTAATGTTATTTCAGCGCATCAGACATGCAATTGAAGTGTCATATTAAAATACTGCAGAATTTATTGGTGTGAAACCGAATAATATATTTTGGATAATCGGGATAATATCAGGATAATCATTTGTGAGCACGGTATCAACATTGTACGTGAGAATAAAGACTATAGGAATGCTATATCACTGGAAACAAATTTTACGAATTATTAATCCTAATATGATGTTCTAACGTAACAAATTATCTTAACTCAAAACAAATATTCTCTAGATGGTATTTCTTTCTCTATATATGATTGTGCTTTATTTGGTTTAATCTTTTTAGATCAATGTGCTGAACACTTTTTAATTAAAGATCCTTTTGTGGAATCAATTTCGCATCTCACAATAGACTCCGAAGTTGACATTCACCGCTGTACTTCAGTCAACATCATTATAAAGGTTAACTACTAACTTATTACTTTCAAGGAATCATTATTTTATTATTTGAATTATTTTATTAAAAATTTGTGAAATCCTAAGAAAAATAAGGATCAGTCTCATCGATTTCATAGTTTGATTTCGATCCTTTTCAGGTTACCCCAAGAAGTAAGGAAACTCGGTTTAAGCAAGCTCTTCTTAAACTCAACATTGAATCTTAAATGTTAGAATTCACACGATACCATTTACTATCTTCACCACTAAGCTGTAAGCTACATGACTGAGATCACATACAAGATTTGTTTTAAGATGTTATTAAACATGCAATGATTAATATATGCAAAATAATGTTGTAATAATGTCAAAGTTTTCTCCATTTGACTTGATTAATCAAATAAATTAATCAAATAAGCCATTTAAAAATAAATGGGTCATCTTTTTATTCAAGTAGCATATTTGTCATATTGGATATTCGGAAATTCATTATTAATGCTCGGTTCACACTGGACCGGCAAGGCAGAAAAGCGGGAAAGTGGCGAAGCGGCACCCGCTGACGCATGCGCACTACGCCCAAGGCCAACTAGAAATAGGTCAAGTCAAATGCCGCGGCCAGCAAATAAGCCAGGCAGCAAAGTTGAAATTTGTCCTGTTGTTAAGGTTAGGCTCATCCGATAACGTTCTACTACTGGAGCACGTGATCAAAAGAATGATGGTGGATCACAATTTTATAGTGAAAAAGGGAGTGCAAGTGACTACGTCATAGCTGACGTCATTTGCGCGATGAAGGGGCCGAGAGCCTAGGAAATAGGAACGCTGGTTCCAAACATTGGAACCACGCAATATACGTATGTCACGCGAGCTGACAGCGGATCCTCATCGCGAAGCTGAAGAAGA
>JAHWFO010022496.1:590875-605583 GCA_023313115.1 Rhysida immarginata
CAAGTGGGTAATTCCAAAATCTTGCGCACCTGGCGGCGCAAAAATTAAAGACGCTCCATTTGTCACGATGCGGTAAGTGCAAATTTTTTTGGTAGCTACTGTACAATGCAATAAATTCACCATCACCTAACAGAATTGATTTGCACAAAAATCAAGGGATTATTTTTGTTGTAACTAACACGACCGGCGAAATCGTCCAGTATCGCTATGCGCCGATTTCGTAACTTGATTTCGTATCTCTACCGGAAAAGATTCCCATTTCCTATGACTTGGCTCGTTAGATGAGTCGAGGGTTCGTAAATACTTGTAGATG
The DNA here is from genome assembly GCA_023313115.1 of Rhysida immarginata. Lineage (NCBI taxonomy): Eukaryota > Metazoa > Arthropoda > Chilopoda > Scolopendromorpha > Scolopendridae > Rhysida > Rhysida immarginata. The sequence continues at coordinate 591,189 of JAHWFO010022496.1, forward strand.
GATGGTACAACTTATCTACGAAGTACTGTATTCTTATAATCGAGTCAGAGAGCTATAACCTAATAAAATGAGTCCTACGATTTGGAAATTGCTGAGTGTGGTAGTGACGACTGCGATTTCGATAACAGTGACAGCGATAGACAGGGCCGTTAGCAGAATTAAATGCTACTGCAACTTCTGCGATATACAGCCCTATGCAAACCGTGAAACGGGATCTTCTGCTTGCTGCGTCGGCGTGTGCACATTAGGGCGGCGTGTGTCTAATAGCGCGTTCGACTGGATGCTCCGAAGAGCAAACAGAATGAGAGCAAGCACTTGATCTTCCCACAGCGGGCAAGTAGATTGCCCTGGGCGAAGCGAACGTATTCGAGTGTGTAATCCTGCTCCTCGATCACGTATGAGATTGAGCAAGCATGGCGGCAGCAAATAACGAAACCTTGGTAATCAGTGACGGAGAATTTAGGTCTTTTTCAGGCGAACGTATCGATTTATACCGTCCAGTTAAAATACATTCTATTCCTCCTCCTCAGTTGATGAATCAGTCGATGAAGAATCGCTTTCAAGCAGTTCAACAAGAACTCCGACATTAAAGTCCGCCATTACAGTTCGCTAATCGCTATAATCTATCCGCTCGTCTACTCCGTTTGCTCGGTCCTTTTTCCAAGAGTAGCCAGATCGATCTGTCGAGCAGAGAGAGCAGCGAGAAAAACGCAGAGCAGGTTGCTCCACTTGCTCTGAATCTCCCAGCAAAACGCAATCGGTTTGAACAGATCGCTCCAGAGTGCTAGAGAGCAGCCAGTCGAACGCGCGTGTATCCTCATTCCTTCGGCGTTTAACGAGTTCTATTGCGGTCGTTGTTCTTGAAGAACGCCAGGGCCGTTTAGAGTTGGAAGAGCATCTAGTTCCACCTTATATGTGATCTAGTTTCAGCGAATTTCTTGTTTGAATTGATACTGAATTTAAAACTGCGGATGCGTAGACAAAGCAAGACTCTTCAAAATGAGCACACGATGCTGTTTGGAGTTGGATACTAGTTCCCTCGCTGTCAAAAACTAATCCACTGTTTTTTAATCGATTCTGATTCTGGAAATCCGACGGTCTATTTACACATCCAAACAGAGAACAAATTGAAGGCATTCCGACATAAAAGAGGTTAGCAAAGTCTTACGATATGTAGAATCGTTCTAAGCGACTAGAATCTCGGCGACGAAATGCCCCGAGGTTCTCACGGTAGTAAATGACAGCTTGTTCCGCCGTGTTCTGTGGAGAAGGAATGGAAGATCCCACGAAAATTTTCAATTTTCCAAGGCATTTTTCTTAATAAAATATTAGGAAAAATCGAAAAATTTTGCATGATAAATACTCTATTAACCTGGATTAATGTTATGATGCAAAAAAAATAAAGTCGGTTTTTTCCGTGGAGTTTACCTTTAAGAATAATCTATGAGGCTTAACTTCCCCACGCTGTATCTCAGATGTTGCGATGAAGGCAGTGGCTACGTACAGTGCAACCTTGTACGCCTTCCGTTCAATGCAACGGAAGTGGCTAGCTATACCGCCATCTACCAACAGTTTCAGACTCCAAACTTTCTCTAATTTCGAAACAAGCAATATGGCAGATTCCCATCGCTCAATACTAGTACGTGGAAGCCAACGCTTCGCTCACGGCGACCCCGAATTACAAACATACCCCCAACATATTTGGTTACAGGGGGCAGTTGGTTTCCCCTTCTACAATACTATTACGCGGACGCCATCGCTCCGCTCCAGCGTCCCCTGCTCACGGCGACGTCGATTTATATACGTACCCAACCTATTTGTTTACAGGGGGCAGTTGGTTTCCCCTCGGCCGGTTACAGGAGGCTAATGATCCGTTTTTTTTAGTGGTCACAGAAATGGCTGCCAGAAAGTTACGGGACCTCATTTTATGGCTAAACCTAAGTTAACCTCAGTTAACCTAACCCAACACTAGAACGCTCAAAAAATGCTGGCTTACCTTTAAGGCATGGTTCCTTTCGACAATGGCTAATCATCCAGAAAGCAGAAAAAAATGAATCTGAAATCCACACGACCGTGACATGCCAATTGTGTGGTTGCCATAACAACAGCTAGCCAAAACACGCCCTCTAACGTCGGAATCCATACAATACTGTTTTGATTCTGTCGGCAGATGGCGGTACAGCTTGCCACTTCCGTTGCATTGAACGGAAGGCGTACAAGGTTGCACTGTACGTAGCCACTGCGTTTGATGAAACTAGGAAAGAAAATTCAACTCAATATAAGTTTACTTGCTTTGAAGGGCCTCAAAATATTAGTTGCCCGGGCCTCAAATTTTCGCAATTATTCCCCTGGTGTTTGGTATTATGAATCCAAATATCCAATGTAGGAAGAATCGACTAATTACCGGATTCGAAATAATTAGGCTGATTAATAAATAAGCTACATTATTCTGAAATTTATCTAGGAATCTTGAGTTTCTGCTTCACGATGGACGAATTCCACGAAGCAAGTAGAAAAATGTTTTCCCTGCTAGAGAAAAAAAAATGAAGATGGTCCTTATCGAATTGAGATAAACTTAATCGAGATGTAATATTTCATTGTTTATTTAAAAAAAAAGAAGCTAAAACAAGCAAATCTTAACAGTCTTTCTCACCTGTTCCTTCTTTTGATAATAATTCTCCGCCCTAAAATAACCTATGGAAAATAAACACAGAATGACAGAAAATATGAGAGGTGTTTCGAAGGCAGAAAGTCATAGTGACACAATATACACTCTTTTTGATAAAACAAGATCGTGAATACAGTCATCAAACAAACAACAAAATACAGGATACAGAAAAAATGAACTTTAAAAAGACACGTTAAATGCTATACAAATACGAGGGTGCATCAAATGAAAAAGGCAAAACTTTTTTATAATTTTAATTGGGGCTATTGAGCAAAGGTGAATAACAGCTGTATTATTTTTCTACATAATCTCCGTTACGTTCAATACACGTTTTCCAGCGTTTACAAAGTGCATAGATTCCTCTTGAAAAAATTTCTTTTGGTTGTCTGCGCAGCCACTCGTGCACCGACTGCTGTACCTCTTCTTCTGAATGGAATTTCTTTCCACCTATTGCCTCCTTGAGCGGCCCAAACAATTTCATCAATCGTTACTCGGCGATTTTCCAACACTAAGGCTTCAAGTATTTTTCTCTGGCGTCACAACTCATTGTGCCTGACCCGGGCGAGGGGCGTCTGATACTGCTGTCAAAACTCGTACACAGTTTTTGAACTTCACACACCAATCATAAACTTGCCGCTGTGACAAACATGCATCACCATGCTGAAGCTTCATTCTTATATGAATTTCAATAGGTCTCACAGCTTCAGTACTCAAAAATCGGATAACTGAACGCTGTTCTTCTTTGGTGCATGTTTGAAGTGGGGCGGCCATCTTTAAACTGCTGCGGTGAAGTTGTTAGCTTGTCCATGGATGAAGGAAAACTGGATCGAAAACTCCAATGCGTCGCGCGTGAGTTTTTTTTTCAGTGTCGCCACCTAGGTATTTGCATTCGTACTAACGCACTAAGCAGACGGCACAACAAATTTGAAAACGTGACCACGCCGGGCGGAGAGAAATGTTCAGCTCTGAATTGCGAGAATAATCGTCGAAATAATCCCAAGCTATAGTTTTTCCGCTTTCCAAAGGACACGGAACGGTACTTATTATTATTACTCGTATATTATTGTATTATTCGTAAAATAATATTGCATAGTAATAGTAATTGATATAATTAAGTAGGGAGTGGAGTAAAAGAAGATATTTAGCTTTTATAGATGCATTACAAATATAATGTTCGCAAAATAGGGATGGGAATTTGAAGAAAGTCTTCATCCTTCATATTTTAAGGACGAATTTCTGTAAATTATAAAAAATGCTTTAATTATAATAATTTTTATGCATTTCGAGTAATAATTTTTTATGGATGAACAGTTTGATGCATTTTCTAACTAATGCATACTAGCTGACTGTCTTGTAACAAGAAATATGTGGTCATGATAAAGAAATACACTTTGATTTGCACATTACTAAAATTTGGTTTTAGTCCATGAGTTTACTAATAAGCCACATCCTGATCATATCTTTGTTATATTGAGCGTTAATGTTTAAAAAATTTCAGATGTCGAAAATGGATAGTCAATTCTCAGAGAATAGACCTGAAGAATAGAGAAAAGGAATTGAAACAAAAACGAAAATCAAAGAAGTTAATAAAGCTAAAACATTTATAAAATTATTGTCAAATTAATCATACAAATAAAATGAGTAATCAAATTCAATGATTAATGTAAAATGAATAAATAGTGAAAATATATGCTTATATCGTATTTTTTATGGTGTTAATATGAATTATACAACAAGTTTCTCCACCAATCAAACTTATTTTAAAATTTGAAAACACCTCAAACAGTTTAAATAAGTAAACATAAAAAATACAAATGATTTAAAAATTCCCACCTCTTCCCTGTTGACAAATGCAATTAACCCGTCTCTTAATTAATTTGACATACGGATTTTCAAATCCATTTTAAAAAATGATTTTTTAAAAAAAATCTGCGTTTAGGTGTTATATGAAATTTCTAATACACTTAAACTTTCTTAATGTATTAATTTCAACCATGTTAATAACGTTTTAGATTCAGGAAACAACAAACAAACAAGCGCGAGAGTCTTTGATTGGCTTGTTATTTAATTAAAGAGATTAATTGAATTACAATAAGTTTCACTCAAATCAATTAGATATTAATTCACGGAACGACTAAATATTATTCAGGGAAAAAATTTTAATATAAACTAGATTAAGGCATTGTTCACGCAATTCTTAAAGTAAAAGTTTGTTTAAAACCGATAAAAATTTCCCGTGTCGTCTGCTTAGGTGAGTTAGTACGACTGCAAATAACCAGATGGCGCTCTTTTGAAGCACTCACAGAGACAAATGAGTTTTCGATCCAGTTTTCCTTCATCCATGGCTTGTCTCTGCTTTCCTGCCATCTACCGGATATTTCTACAACTCATTTTTAACGGTTCTGTAAACTTACAACACTGTGGGGCGAAATTTGGAATTTTAATTGCAATTTTGCGGTTTCCATTTGACTCACCCTCCTAACTTCCTAAACAACCATCATTTTGTACGCGATGGAAAATCGGTGCGTAAGATTCTTCTGCTACTTCGATTAGATAACCTCAAAACAGATTTACATTGAGTGATAAATGTTTGGACTTAGCCCAATGAGTTATAGAAAAATGATCTGTCTCACAATTTGAACATTCTCTAGCATCCGATTGCTTCCAGAGCTTTAGATGGTATCATTTCTCTGCCGAGTTTCCGATCCTGGAAACTCATACAGTTTTACGGTTCAAAATAGCAGCATTTCGATCAAACGCGAACTGGATACGAAACGTTCTCTATGCCGCAATAACATATTCGTTCTTTTGATAAAACCTTCGGGGCACATCTGTTCATTCCATGATGGCAGCAACTCAAAAAGGTGTCGCATGCTATTGGAAGACCCCAATGCGTTCTTGTCCGGTTCACTAGCGCCGGAAGAATAGCTGCGAGAAATCTGGGAGAGTTTATTGCCGCACCTCGCAGATTACATTATCTCTCATTCTTTGGAACCGCGATAAAAAGCGAACAAAAATGTCCAGGTAAGGATTAAATGATTGTATAGAAGTTCTTTTTAACTATATTTGTTTATTAATTACATACAAATAAGAATGTATAGATAATTTGAAATGATGGAACAATCATTATACATTATATCTATTTGCGGGTTTTCTTCATTTATTTCTATTTCTTTTTCTAGACATATAAGTTCCTTATCTTTGGCATTGCTCGGAGTTTTTATATTTCCTTTCGTTAATGGTAAGCTTTATAAGAAAATAAGCTAATTAGTAATAAGAAAAAAACTTACTTCTTTTGGAATAGAGAAAAAAAAGTTCAAAACTTTCGTAAAGTATATGTGTCATGTGTTTTATTGAGCAACACAGTGAAAGACTAGGTAGAGTGTGTGGACGATAATTGGTTTAATCAAAGTTGATTTATTTACGTTTGATTACAAGTAAATAAATATAAAAGAAAGAATGCCTAGATTGAAATGATAAAGATATAGTGTACTGTACGTTAAACGATTTATAAAAATCCATTAAAATTAACACAATTACAACCACTTCGTTGATTCATAATGTAATTAAGAGTCACTCGTTTTGCTTGCTTAAGAAAACGGAGAAGCTCGTTGCTCGTCGTAGATTCGACGCTCAGATACATAATTTCCGTTAAAGTCATTACTCTAAGGTAGATAATGGAATTAAAGTTCAAAAATTAGCAGATTCAACGCCACTGCAAGATAAAAACACCGTGAGTAAATAAATAAATAAATAAATAAATAAATATAGACTGGAGATGGCCTCCAAACATGATGTATCTATCGAAAAATTAATACACCGTGAGTAAAGTCATTGAATATCCTCACACAGGTGTTATGAGGAAGGATGATGCTGGGATTGCTTGCGCCAAAAGTCATAGATTATTGCGTCGCGCCAAAGTGAAGCCTAATCTGCTTTCGATATAGGCTTAAAGCCCATATGGCCACAAAATTATTATTTGAGTGTACTTTATCACTACCAATTATCGCTGACCATATTCCGGGCCATATATAAGGGTCGTATAAATGAAAACGAAAATTATTTACTTTATCCAAAGTGTATACAAGGAATTTAAAAATACTCTCCAAATGCGTTAAGGCATTTATCCCAGTGTGTAACAAGGCGTGTAATTCCTTTATGGAAGAAGTCTTTCGGTTGCGTGTGGAACCATTCCAAAACGGTACCCGGTCATTTGGCCGACGGACATTTGACTGACGGACACTTGACCGAACGGACATTCGACCGAACGGACATTTCACCGACGGACATATAACCGAACGGAAATTTAACCGACGGAGAAATGCCTGCATTTCACCGACATTTGGACATTCGACGTAAAGGGATGTTTTCGGCAATATAATTCATTTAATGGGAAAAATGTTTTCAGGAGGTTATTTCGTATAACAAATCTTATGAGATAAGTCTGTTTAATTCTTTCTACTAAGACAAGCATGGTATCTATAAAATTATTCCTTTTTTGTAGGTCTTTTTAAATAAATGTTTGTTTTCATAACGTTAGGTAGGTTAAGATGGGAACCGGACAAAATGCAACTTAGGGTCTTGTATTATTAAATAATATCAATTCTTTTCCTATATGTCTTTTTAAATGAATATTTTACTTCTATAGAATGAGATACTCATTAGTGATGGGCGATATTTGATACCAGTATCGTGTATTAAAAATTTATTCATACACATGAAATTCTGTTCTGCTTTATGAGGGGACATAAAAATTCTTAATCGGATAGTATCAAATATGAAAATCAACTGCGAATGGGTTGAGTATTTCTGACATTTTTCACTGTAGAGTTCATTTTCAGAGTTTTCAATGATATGGACACTCTACCCGAATATCTGACATATATAGTGCATGGTGTAATTATGTAATTTAAAACATTAATGGGATTTCACAGCCGAAAACGTGGACCGTATTTATGGATATTAGTGATGGGCGATTAGGGATGTGCGATATTCATTTGCCGTTAGTCGAACAGACTAATCGAATAAAATTTTAGTAATCGGCGATTTTATTCGAATGGCTTGGAAATTTATTCGACTAAATCACACAAAACGACTAAGTTTTTGAAGAAATTAACAGGGTGTCTAGCAAAACGATTTCGTAAAATTCCCTGACTTTTCCTGGGGATGAGCTTTCGGATTGGTTTAATAATGGAAACAAAAAAACGCCGGAATGAATCGAAATAATAGAATAAAAAAATCCAATATAGTTACGACTATATCGAGTTGGAATTATTCGACTCTTAATCGACTAAGGACCAAAGTATCGCGAGACTTTAGTATCGCATATATTAGAGTCATCGATACTGTCAGAATTTTCGCATTTGATACTATCCGATATTAGAATTTTTTATGTCTCCTCATAAAGCAGGACAGAAACCTGATGTGTATGGAATAACTTTTAATACACGATACTAATATCAAATATTACCCATCAGTAATGAGTATCTCATTTTATAGAAGTAAAATATTCATTTAAAAAGACATACAGGAAAAGAATTGATATTATTTAATAATACAAGACCCTAAGTTGCATTTTGTCCGGTTCCGAACTTAACCTACCTAACGTTATGAAAACAAACATTTATTTAAAAAGACCTACAAAAAAGGAATAATTTTATAGATACCATACAATATGCTTGCTTAGTAGAAAGAATTAAACAGATTTGTCTCATAAGATTTGTTATACGAAATAACCTCCTGAAAACATTTTTCCCATTAAATGAATTATATTGCCGAAAACATCTCTTTACGGCGAATGTCCAAATGCCGGTGAAATGCAGGCATTTCTCCGTCGGTTAAATTTCCGTTCGGTCATATGTCCGTCGGTGAAATGTCCGTTCGGACAAATGTCCGCCGTCGATCAAGTGTCCGTCGGCCAAATGACCGGGTATCCGTTGCAATACCAAAATTTGAGATGAACAAATCTACTTATAAACGCTTATGAATGGCCCAGTTTAAATACAGGAGGTGTTTAGAGCTCTGTGCCCATAAAACTTGTCAAATTGTAATAAAATTTAGTGTGCATATATTCCTGGTCATGGATTTCGATTTCTTAAATTTTCATTCCGCTAGGATGTTATTTAGTGCAAATGTCGCTTTAATTTGCATATTGGATAGATAATAAAACAACTGTCAATTATAAAGGGTCATAAATCTGGTTTCATCAATTTGGATTAGCGACAAGTTATAATGCTTACATTACGTCACTATTTCACCGCTGTGAGCAATTAGCATGGCCACTTCCGACAGCATGGCCACCAGCATCACCAGAATTGATACATCGTTAGTTCTAAATTTGGGTATACTTAAATGGGGCTTGTTTTTCATGGCGATGTTGCCAAGCCAGCTCTTACAGAAAGAATCATGCTACATCTGCAACAATTGAATCCAAGTCCGTTAGATTCTGCCATCGAGAGGTTGTTTATCGAACATGCGCTTTACAAGATGAACATGGAGAGCACTTACTATAAACGACACATAAATTTTTCTTTACATACGTACTAGTTGTCTGTACAATTTTTTTTCATTTCTCATGTCACATGCGATGGCAATGTAGTCTATGGACAGCTAAACGTTACAGCATCTGTTTTTATCACACGAAACCGCAAGTAAATCTTTGCGCTTTGTTTCTTTAATTCTGTTTAATATCCTCATTTATTTGGTAATCTATCCTAAGTGCACTTTACATTGATATTAGCCCAAATGTCACCCGATGGAGAATTTTTTGAACTCAATTGGTTTTATCTCGGGCTTTTTGGTGAAGATGGATTAATGCATTATAGTGGACGACTATTTAACAGGGGTCAAATTCTTACCAGCATGGTATATCTGTATCTCAATGAAGAACATTTCCGACACCACAATGACTCTACGCCGCATATTCTAATTGAATATGAACATAAGGAATTTTCCTTGTTCTTTCGGTTACCCCATTCCTAAATTCCCGACCCTATTAAGCATTAATTACTGATGTTATTGATAAATCAGGCTCTATGGCATAAAATATACAGATCCCGGAAATCTCTCAACTATTCAACCATCACTGATTGCACTAATATTCATTCATGTGTTAAGGCTTTCAAACATTCAAGTATGTGGCTCTTACGTTAAGCAAACTTAACTTAAATGGTGATATCGAATGAGGTGTTGAAAGGTACTATATGACTTAAGAAGTAGTAGTAAAAAAAACTGGCCACTTAAGATAAAGGTCATGGACGTCTTCAACTCTCAATAAGTAATTGGGACATACAGTAAATTATGATCTCGAGATATAGCCATTCAGTTGGCTCAAGATTCCTTCTGCAGTTCCAAGACAGTAAAAGCGGGTTTATGGTACCACAATATCTTTTTTTTTCTCGTTTGGCTCACAAACAAGAAGGGTTATCAAAGGGGTTCAGAGTTCAAATGAGGTTAAAACAGTCATGTATACTGACTCACCAGTTGTATACGCGGCTTAGTATTGAACAACTGTGTCCACAGGTGTTATAATCCAAATGGTATTCACCAAAGCCGAGAGTTCATCTTCATTTGAAGGTCGTTGGAAGAAATAAATTCAATCTCCAGTCCTGTCTTACGGATTCTCAACTGGAGAGTGGATGGAGATATCCAGGCACGCCCGCTGATGTTCTTGATAAAAAATGGCATTTGGTATTTCCTGAATGTGGGGAAATGCAACAGCTCGCAGCACTTCGTCGACATATCGATGAAATAACTGGTCGTTGTAGTTGATAGCATTCCGAATATGGAACTCAAAAAAAAAAAATTCAACCCGACTGTCAAAGTCCAAATACACCAAAGAGAAACGAGACTTTTTGCTGAGCACCAGGTAAACCAATCGTACGCCATATAGCTCTAATTGACACTACTGCATGCGCGCACGACAATAATTTAATGTTAGGATTAATGTTCGAAAAAGTCTTCTTACTCGTGAACTTTCTTCAGCCAATCTACCACGAACTGTGTCCGAGAAGGCAGTCAAACAGTTAACCATGCTCACCCACTTTATTATATAAACGCAACATTTAATACAAATAAGTGGCGCACAAAATTTTTTGGGCAAAAACTTATTGACAATGAAGGTACATAGTAGATCTATTTTCGACTAAGAACTAGTCACTCAACACATTTCTTCCATCGTGGCTCCAATTTCATTATGACCGGTTGAGTACAAATCCGTTTTCTGGTTGTAAAACCATTTGTGGACAGCCGATTTCATGTCCTAGCCCTTGAGTAGTAACGTGGGAAAGACTCCAACTAGTAGTAACATAGGGTCTGTGAGACCCAATATATAAAAAAATTTAATAAATTATTGAATAACTAATGTTATTGCTACCAAATTTCTCACATTTATTGCACGAAGACTGCTAACGAAATACACGTTATTTGTATGGAAGAAAGCTATCCTATTAAGCAGGAAATATTTTTTAATACAAAAATTTGCAAGAAAAAGTATATCTTCTCAAAAATATTTAATTTATTCCAGTTCTTCTGCACATAAATTTAAAAAAATGGTTGAGTACTTTCAACTTATGTTTTCTGTAGGCTTAACCTTAATTAAAAACGTTTCGTCAGTGGTAACGTTGGATCTGAGAGACCCAAGTGCATTTTACACATTAATAACTGGAAGAAAACTAAACTAAAACAAAACCTGGGAACTAAGAGTATTTAGAGAATGGGGAGACAGGAAGGTACAAGGAGTTTGACAGTAAACAACCAATTTATAATACTTTAAATCATATTGAAAAGAGGATGATGGGTCCGTCTGACCCAAAGTTACCACTGAAGGGCTAGTCAAAATCAAAGCTTTGCCCGGCCGTGAAGCTCTTCATAGAACCAAACAGAAGAAAGTCGAGGAAGCAAGGATTAAACAGTATGATGCGTGCTGGAGAACCTCCAGGACCTCCAAACCATATTCGGCAAAGATGTCTTTGGCAATATGTGACAATAAAAATTAGTATCATCTGGATCTAGCGGTCTACCAATAAAAATTCGTACAGCAGTCTAGGCAATGACCACCATGCACTTCAATCATTTGTTTGTGAATTTCAGTCAGGGTTGAGCCCATAGAAAACGAACAACACCTCACTGCTCTTGGATAGTATAGCTCTTCGAAATTAATGCGAATAAAATTAATCTCGACGATCCACGGATTGGGAACCAGGAATTTATGATGTTAAATGTATAATAAATATACGGTATATATTCGGAAGGAACTCTTGTCAGCTTTCTACGACAAGGTAGTAACGGAGGAGTGCAACTAAATGCAGAAATACTAGTCATCGAGCATACAAAATAGAACATTTACAATCGATAATAAAATCTTACAAATATTCCAAAAAGGAGCTTTAGCTGCGACAAAGCGATAGTCACGTGTGCTTAACAATGTCAACAATGCTTAAAAGAAACAGAAAGTAACAGTGTATTCATTCTTGACATTCTTTACGGTTACTGTTTTAGCAACTGCCATCGGCTTGAAAGGGTCCACGAAAAAGCCTGAAAAGTTGATACAACCGAGCTAAGATCTCGATGATGATATTGTCGAAAATAGAGTTTGAAAAAGTTAATCCTCTTTTTTTGTCGTGCAAACGGCGGACGGCCGGATGGATAAATGTACCTACCAATCATGCATTCTTATAAGTAGTTTTTAGCTAAAGCTCCTAATAAACAAAAGTAGGCGCCTTATGCATGGAAATAATTCATTTCTCATGGTTATTTTCATTCACAAGAAAGACGCCTCCATTGCATGTGTAAATTTCAAGTATGTCAATCATAATGGTAATATTTTAACAAAAATGTCTCGGGTCATTTCGAGAGTAGCCATTTTAGATATATGGGAGAATATGTAACCGAAAAAAAGTTTCGAATATGCTTTTATATAATTTATTCATGTTGCCTGATTCCGGGCATTAAATACAAGACAGACCAACTGACATGCTTTGCTCAAACTCTACATGTAACTGAATAATAATTTAGTAATGTCAGTTACGTAATTTAAATTATTTTTTTATTTTACAGGGCAAATAACCGTCGTAACCGCAAGCTGTAGTAATTACCAATATACAGGGTCTATTTTAATCGTAGGTGATGATTGTGCAGTCGGTAAAGTTTAATTTTATGATTATCAATTTAATTAAGATGTAAATTTTTATGTTACCAAATGCATTGAAATACAGGGTGTTCATAAAATGAGAGTTAAAAAATACCTAGCATGATTCTTCACATCGAAGTAAATAAAGAGTTCCTCATGCAAAATGTCGAAAACCCAATTTTTTAAGGGTCTAAACACCAAGCGAAGTTTGATGTATGCAATTACGTTTCAGAAAGAAATGAAAACGATGTTTTGATTTTAATGAGGAAGAGTTCATTCAGAAAGGTAGGTCCTTAGGGATGCATTTCCGGACCCATGTTTATAGGAAAAATTTTGTTCCCCGCTACAAACGTCCTTTCTGAATCATCCTATATACCTGTCGATGAAATGGAATAACGCTTGATGATGCCACAATGACGCCATGAAGTACTGTTAAAGCTTGGTGCTAGCGATTTTTGAGAAATAGAAAATTGAGATTTCAACATTTTGCAAGAGGAATTTTTTTATTTACTTTGATGTGAAGAATCATGCTAGGTACTTACGAGGGGCGATTGATAAATAAGATCTCCATGGCTGTAACTTTTTTATTTGTTAACCGATTTTCAAAATTCTTTTTGTCCTCGGCAAAATTCTTATACTCACATTTGTCCTCTATGTAATGCACTATTCATTTTTCGACATAGTCCCCATCCCTTTCCACGCATTGCGCCAACGCGTGACAAGTTGGGTGAACCCGTCGGAGAGGAATTCCGGAGTTGTTGTCGACACCAGGATTGTCGACTGTATCCGAGCACGTCTTGGATTTCATCTCCTGGCCTCCCATTTGTTCTCTTCTAGTATTTCAGCTAATACCGTCTTACTACTCCTTATGTATAACTCCTTTCATAACTTCAGGATAATTCTCTAATATTCTCTTCTTAATATTCTTTTTAGAGAATTTTCCTTTTTGCTTTGATAAAGAATAGTTTCTATCCGAAACGTCAGCTTTTTGTTTTTATTTATTTATTTTAACTTTTATTTATTTTTTAATTAATAACTATTATTTATTGTATTCCAGGGGTTTTGTGTCTCATATATTCGTCTAATCTCATTTTAGGAACATACATTTTCAACCTGACTTTTGACTGCCTTGTTAAATATGAAGCTAAAGATTCAGAAGATGTAGAGAATGCCCTCATTCTTTCATATTTGGAAAGAGGGGTTGAACACCTCACTAGCGAGGCAACAAAAAGTAAATTTACAATAAAGTTAAAGAAGGAATTGGACATTCTAGATCAGGTAAAATTAGTTAACTTGCAAAGATATTTCAAATTATGATTAGTAAAATACCTGAAAATATTGTCATCAAAATATTATCAAATAAATGGGAATTACGTCATCAAAGGATCATTATGGACATCCGCTGCAAAATTGCAGGAAGAGGCAAAAATTCCATTTTGGTGAAGGGAAGGGGGAAACAAATTTTTTTTAAATATCATAACTGTCAATAATGCTGTCGAAGCCTAATTCAGGCAAGGACAAGTGCCTGCCTCTCCCCCCCCCCACACCATCGGTATCATCGTAATTTGTTTTTAATTGATCACTTTAATGGTAATAAC
>JAHWFO010022496.1:605983-634796 GCA_023313115.1 Rhysida immarginata
TCATCGTAATTTGTTTTTAATTGATCACTTTAATGGTAATAACGTTACAAATACAGAGATATCAATTTTTAATATATAGGGTGTTCAAAAAGTCTGTTACTAGTCTCAATGTCTCAATAACTAATGGGAATTTCCAGATTTCGAAAAAATTATATCCTATCAAATCAGGTGTGGGCTTTTTTTTAACAATTCTGACCTTCATATTTAATTTCAAGATCAAATTTAATGCATAATGAAAACCTTAAGAGACAGAAAAATAAAGTCAACAATTACTTTACTTGCATAGCAGCCTAAAATTACTCTAAATCATTTATCCGATTTGATGTTGTAGCAATGGTTACCTCATGAAAAATAATATTGTGACAATAAGAATCTAAAGCCACAGAAAACACCAAAATGTTCAATATGTTGACCGTCAGATGCTACACTCAAATCTGCGCGATATTTGATGGATTGATTGCACAGCTGTCATTGTTGTAGTGGTTATTGCTGCATATGAAATTGTAATTCTCTGCTGAAGTTCTGCTAAACTTACTGGTGGTGTTTTATAAACGGTATTTTTACATGAACCCATAAGAATAAGTCTAGAGGTGTTATGTCTGGTGAGCGGGGTGGCTATGTGATTGGTTCACCTCTTCCAATCCATTTATCTGGAAACATCAAGTTTAAACATTCATGTGCTGCCTTTGAAAAATGTGGAGGTGCACCATCCTGCTGTAAACAAATTTCACAACGTTCTTTTAATGGCATCTCTTCAATAAACTCTTGAACAACATTGTTTAGAATAAGAACTCGATAACGCTGGCCAGTGAGATTTCCATCGTTGATTGTTGTACATGTACATGCCACACAAAAAGTTTGTCCTCTAATTCAATTGGTGAGCAGTAATGGAGATTAAGATTATTAACAACACCATTACGTGCAAATTGTGACTCAGCTGACAGAAAATCTTCTTTGTGAACTGTGTGAGGATCATCATCAATTTGACAAAGAAGCCTGTTACAGTATTCTGAACGTATTTCATAGTCACGTGCATTAAGGCTTTAATGACAGTGCACATGAAATGGATGAAATTTATGATCATGAAGCAAATTCCACACTAATCCTAACTGCAACCAATATCATCAGCAATGGAACATATGTTTGTATGTGGGTTAGCAGCAATTGCAGCAAGAACCAATGTGGCAGTGGCCTCATTTGTTGCTGATTTTTGTCGTCCCTGTCATGCATGTTGTTGAACACTGCCTATGTTCTGAAAAAGTTCAAAAAATTTTTCAAACGCTTGTCTTGAAGGATGGCGGCGATTTGGATCTCTTTCAGCATACGTTTGGATTACGATATATACAGGGTGAATACAAAAGTCTGAACCCCCCTTTTATTTCTTGAACCGAAGCAGATGATAAAACAAAAACCATCTGCACCTGCTGTGAAATTTGATGATGAGTAATGAATTATGAATTTTAAAGGGGTGGTTGTCAAAGAACCATGCACTGCGACTTCAGGTCTATTGTACTGTCCCCATTGATTAAAATATGATGATACATTTTGTGGGTGGCCTATCCCATGGTGCACTTTTCATCATCCCAAATATGCAAATTAGGACACATTCAAAATTTATCTCAAAAAACGTAAGGGATAGAGAAAAAAACCAAATTGCAAACTTGTTCAGCATAAAAAAACAAACAAAACCAAAAAAATATTATCCTATATATTTCAACAATTTCATAAATACCTCTAAACAATCCTTCTGGTATCACTGAAACGACGGTAACATGGTTGAATATCGACGTCTTTTATGTATCAACAACCACGATATAAAAGATGACCAGGATTTTTACATGAGAAAAACATTTTAAGACGCAGAAAGATAAAAACCCACCTGTGAAAGGTCAGTGGTGAACCTTTAATATATGTATTACTACAATTTATAGCTGGACAAGAAATCGGCATTAAGTCTTACTGTGTTTGTCTACGCAAACTTCAAACGTAAACATACGATGAAGGCCATTTTTTGCCAACCAAAGCAATGGCTGACAGGCTTTCAAATGGGGGCACGTTGGTGGTGCTGAAAGCAGCTCATGAGCGATCTACTGATTTCATATCGTTGTGGAGGCCACATTCTACATGAAACTAATTTAAGTAACGATTAAAGACTTGTTAACCTGTGTCTTCGTGTCTAATTTCGTATACGAATATTGCATAGAGAGCCATTCCATGCTGGTGGTGACCTTTTAAACTAATTTTTTTATTGGTGGGTATGAACTTCCCATGCTCTCTTGTATAATATTACCAAGCATTATAGCTTTTGGTCCAGTAGTTTTTTTTTATGGCCATGTCAAAATGGAACTTTAATTATAAAGACCCTGTATATATCACTTTCGAGTCGAGCTAATTCTCCTTACTATAGCAGACAACTCCGTGCATGAATCGTTTCTTCTCCTAAACAAAATGGCGCTACGACTCTTCAAATTTGGACGGAAACGGAAAGTACAAGACCCCGATCTAATTTTTCTAACACATCACTAATATATGGGTCATTCCACGTCAGTTCAGGCAGGCATTGGCACTGACCTCTCGGATTTTAATGAAATTTGGTATATACAATTGCCCTAGGGAGTTGGTAATGAATGCCAAATATTATTAATTTTTTCATTTTTATGGAATTTACGGACATATAAAATTTTCGAAATTTGAGTGGAGGCCTTATCTATGAACTACTGTAACTTCAGTTGTATTTTACTTAGAAAGATGTGATTGGTGACATGTGAACAGGGCTGCATATGAAAGCTCTTTAAACTGTAGATTCTATATGAAATTTTTAAAATCACGCATGCGCAAATATTTGAATTTAATAAAAATATTCTATTTATGCAAATTTCTCAAAAGATGGGTATTTTTTTCCTTAAAAAATTATTAATATCTTACACATCATTTATATAAAATCAGCGACGGTGGACTTTGTCACAACAAAGAAAAAAATCTAACAATGGGTTATTTCCCGATTATACAATCGGGTGGGTCAACACCTCCTAGAGAAAAGGTCTGCGGATAAAAGGTGTATACATTGTTACATCATAATCAAGGGGCCAAATTTAGGGGTTATTATTGGTAGAAATACGATTAACAATATCCGCTTGATGATGATGTAACAATGTATACAACTTTGTGTTCGCAGGCCTTCTCTCTAGGAGGTGTTGGGTGGGTTCGCTTCTAGTACTTTCATAAAAACAATATAAAAAATTCAAAACTGAGTTTTGCTCCGTTTTGAAGATATTAATTTTTAAAGCTTGAGCTCCAAGCAACGGGAGTCAGAAACTTTACTACTCGTACAGGGAAGAGAAAGCGTGTAACCTTGGGACCATTCATTTATTTACGTTTTATTATTTATATAAATAGTATTCTTAATTATAATTACACGAAAAAATAAAATCAATAATAGCATTATAATAATAATTAAATCAATAGAAAAAATGTTTCTTAGAACTTCAGTTTTGTTTTTTTTCAGAAGTCAGAAAAGTATTGAGCACCTGTTACATTGTCATATCCATGAATTATGACCAGCACCCCTTCAAGGCAGATGCATGTTTCATCCCAACAAGGATTGCACATTACAAAATTTGCATAACAGGCTGAGAAAGCTTTAAAGCTGGTGCATCAAACGGCAGGTGCACGAGCCTCAAGATGAGTAAACGTCCGGATTTAACGGACATTCAAAAAATGGATAATAGGCTATCGCAGCAAGGGTGGCACCATCTCCGAAACGGCGCGATTTGTGAACTGTTCACGATCCGCTGTAGTGAAGGTGCACAAAGAGTGGACAGCAGGGACAGAAATCGAGTCTCAACGCCATCACTGTAAAGGGTCACGAGCCATCGACCGACGGGGATGAGCGGCACCTTCGACGACTCGTAAAAGGTGACAGGAGAGCACCAGTCCATCAACTGACCACCAGATTCAACAGCGGTGCCAACAGACGTGTATCCGACATTGCCGTTGAACGCACCCTGCTACGGATGGGCCTGAACAGTCGACGCATAGTTGCTGCACACATGTTGACCAGGGGTCATCGTCAACGACACTTAGACTTTGCACGTGAGCACCGTCATTGGACCACAGACGAGTGGGCTAAAGTGGCCTTCTCTGACGAGTCAAGACTGACGGGCGATGGCGAGTGCGTCGTAACGCCATGAAAAGAGACTGCAGGAGACTATTGTGGGCCGAAAACAGGCCGGTGAGGGTAGTGTGCATTTGTGTGGGATCTTCTGTTGGGAGAAGTTAGGTCTACTGATTCGTCTACAGGGCAATTTGAATGCCTGTGGCTATCTGCCAATCCCCAACGTGATTGTGTGTTCCAGCAGAACAATGCACGTCTCCTTCTGGATTGGTTCGATGAACACTCTACTGACTTTCGAGTGCTCTCTTGGCCCGCTAATTCGCCGGACATCAATCCAATCGAACATTTGTGGGAGCACCTTGATCACCATGTACGGTAGCTGGACTCTCCACCTGTGACTCTCGAAGCTCTGTGGTTAGCGCTTCAAGCGGAATGGACTCCCATAACATCGGACACATAACGCGCACTTCTTACGTCTATGCCACGACGCCTAGCAGCAGTTATAGCGGCGAAGGGTGGCTACTCCCATTACTAAGCGGGTGGTCATAATTCAGTGATATGACAGTGTAAATAAGAAGATAATTTAGTAAGAAAATATATATTTGTATTATGATGTCGAATTGTTAGTAATAAAGAAAGTATATTTACTTTACACTTCTTCAGAGTCAGTCACTTCTGAGTTGCCCTGAAGAACGAGATGATTTGCAGAGGCAGCGGAAGTTGATACAGGCTTCATTATACAGAGTGATTCAAAAGTTAGTGTGCAGTAGAGCACATACATCAGTGCACTTTCTGAAGGACGTCTTTGCTGATCGAATCATCTCGCGTGGCATCTGGCCTGTACGCTCGCCGGACCACACATTTTGCCTGAGCTGAAGGAGGAAATCGCAACTGAATTCAGTAAATCTCACCAGCCATATTAAGCAGAGTGTTTCACAACGTGCAACTGCTCTTTTATCTCGTCATCAGGGATTGAATGTCTCTTAAGGTGCTTTTTCTTCTTTGGGAAGTGGTGAAAGTCGCAAGGTACAAGATCTTTCATCTTTGAACTGCAGTTGTTCATCGTTGAACTGTAGGCGCTGCAATTCCTCTAGAGTGTGGCGACTGCTTGCGGGCCAGGGTTATCGTGCTGCAGAAGATGGTCCAAAGCTGCCATTCAATCCTGGTGTCGGCAACAACCCCCAACTTCCTCTCCGATGGGTTCACCCGAGTTGTCACATGTTGGCGCAGTACGTGGAAAGGGATGGGGATAATGTGGAAAAGTGAATAGTGCATTACATTGAGGACAAATGTAAGCATCAGATAAAAAAGAATTTTGAAAATCGGTTAACAAATATAAAAGTTACAGCCATGGAGACATTACTTTTCGATCAACCATCGTAAATTCTCTACATTTATTGAATTTTCTTTTAAAAACTTAATGAATTCACATTGAAAGGAATATAAAACAGCCGTAGAATGCTTAAGACAATCGGATATTAACACAAAATTTATATTTCTTAGGATGCCTTGTCCATCTGAAGAACTGTAACATATAAACGGATGTATTGTAGCTTGGAACTCGAGGTTTAAAAATCAATATCTTCAAAACAGAACAAAACACAGTTTTGAAGTTTTTGTATTGTTTTTATGAAAGTATGTGTAAGATATTCATATTTCTTTTAACGAAAAAAAAATACCCACCTTTTAAGAAATTTGCATAAATATTTTTATTAAATTCAAGTATTTGCGCATGCGTAATATAATTTTAAAAATGTCATATAGAATCTACAGTTAAAGAGCTTTCATATGTCACCAATCACGTCTTTCTAAGTAAAATACAACCGAAGTTACAGGACTTCATAGATAAGGCCCCCACTCAAATGTCCGTAACTTCCATAAAAATGAAAAAATAATAATAATATTTGGCATTCATTACCAACTCCCTAGGGCAATTGTATATACCAAATTTCATTAACATCTGAGAGGTCAGTGCCAAAACTATAAAATTTCTTCCTGAATTGACTTGGAATGACCTATATAACTTTTGTGCAATTTCACAGCATGCAAGACAATGGCTCAGTTGGTTAGGGTCACTATTCTCAAATGTCGCCTTGCCCACCAGTTTGGCTCAGCGAGTCTATGGCCTACTATCTCCGTCGATAATGGAACAATACTCCCTGTACACTCTGCAAATGGTTGCTGGCTGTACATTATGGACTGCTACGGCTTGACGTCGCATGCCTTGATCTATGCATTGTGACGTTCGTCTACGTGCTGCAGTCTCCGTACGACATTTCGACTGCAGACCACTATCTCCAAATTCGAATTGTTGTATTCCGTTCAGTTTCTATTCCAATATGACGCATAGACCAACCGGCTATAAATAAACCTCGACTAGCCATCTGTTGTAACAAATAGTGAAAGAGAACGTCGATATGAAATTAATAAGAATGATGTTGAATTCTCCAAGCATTAGGTAATGATATTATTGCAAAAATGGACTATCGCAGTCATTTTACAGCCATGCTGTCATTAATTGTCTTAAAGACACCAAAGTAGTCAAAATGGTTGGGTAGGAGAAATTCCCCATCTGTGGACCGGATGCCCGTCCTACCATTGGGACATCTTCCTCACTTTTTCCACACCTTTTCTCTTTCTTCTTTTTACGTTCTCTCTACTTTTCCTCTCTCTTCCGGAAAAAGGCGAGGCTGAGCGTTTGCTGTTTTTTCTTATCGCTGATTGGCTGTTTTTCGTCCTGCTTCGCCAATGAGCGATCGGCACATCTACAAATCGCAGCGGGTGAGGACGAGCGGTGAGTGGTGACTTGTTTACTCCCGATCGCTTTCGATTTTGATAATAGTTTTAATAAATTGGTTGTTGAGTGTGTAGAGGACGTGCGCTAACTCCGTCCACGTTTAACATAATTATCGTACATCGCATAAATCTAAATAATGATTTCACAGCTGCGTGCACAAGCAGTATTGTGGTATGAGGAGGCAAAAATCAATCATTTTAAAGGACAACTCTACGCAAAAAATCTATTACAATTTTTTTTACAGAATATCATTCTTTGATATAAATATAACGCATTTCCGTTAACATTTTTAAATTTGCTCCATAATTTCAATATAAGAAACTGCTTTGAAAAGTGAAAAACTACGTTTTTGCACTCCCCTTCTGCTGGCCATTATTCTCCGAAAGTGACATAATATGAGTCAAAGGAGGCCAACAAAAAAGACAGGCACAGACGTGGAAATATCACCTGTCCATAGTAAGAAAGGCCCTGACTCGAAAAAGTTTCCTGCCAAACAACCCAGCCTTCATTGTTTTCAACAAATGAAAAAAAAAACTGACTGTTAAAATCCAAGATAGAAACAATGAAAATTAAATTGTTTTTCGGTCTACATTGTTATTCTGATTACATTGTTTTTCAACGTTTGACTCCAACTACGTCACGGCCTCACCCAAGATGGTGGATGCATCCCGATTTCAAATCGCGCTCATTATTTTCGTTTTTTCACACATTTAGAGTTCGAATAAAATTATTTTAAATATGCTACGGTGTTATTAATAGGTGAGGCTTTCGATATAAATAAAGTTGTAAATGACCGCAGAGTTGTCCTTTAATGCAATGAAATTACTGACACGTGTTTGAAGGAGTTGTGCCTGATAAGAAAATAAGGAGATGTGCCTGATAGAAAAATAGAAGCTTTCTGACAACTGGAAATGTTCTAAAATAATCCAAGGGAAATCGTCGTTGTGCTCCTGAGGAGAGAGTAGAAAAAAGTAAAGCCATGTTTCAGAGAAGCCAAAAATTCAACAATCATTTGACGTGCTTCCAGCAATATAAGCGGCATCTTTTGTGACAAGAAAATGAATACAGATTGGAGTTTCTAAGTACTACTAACACTGAATATGTATACGTTTTTAATGTGTGTCAAATAAAATTTTGGATTCTTCTTGCATTTCCAGTAGCTTTATTCATAACATAAGATCTGAGAAAACGTAGAGTAAAACGATAACCGGAAAGGCTTGTCATCTTCCGATGAACGGATCAAAAAACAATTTTTAATAATTTTAATACTAAACATGAATACATCTCTCTCTCAAAGTGTATTTTCTCATCCATATTTCGGCACCAATGGGATTATAGCTGCAGTTTGGATTTAGTAAACTATGTGGTAATAGTCCAGTTGTAATTAATTTGAAATTCGCACAGATTTTCCACTTTAACATAAAATTAATACTTCATACACACACACACACACACACACACACACACATACATACATACATATATACATACATATAGTAGTAAATGATTGAGCGGCCTCTTTGCTCGAAATAGTCACCCTCTATGAAAGCCTATACGCTTCACCCGCTTATGAAAATTTCTTACCTATTCCTCCATTAAGCACTCCCCCTACTCCTCTTCTCCCCTCTTTTCTTTTGTAAAGCTTCCACTGCATAAAATTTGAAAAATTTAGTTTGCTTTTTTTATTTTTTCACTGAAAACTCATGATTCGGGCAAATACGTTGCGAGGTATTCACATGGCCAACCTCTGAAGTTAAGTTTCCAATTACGATAGTCAATACGGTCGGTGAGAAGAACACTTATCGCCGTATTCACCACCTCGGGTTAGTCTGAGAAATACTATCAACCGTGCTTTTGCACTTCTAAAGACGATTTAGAAGACTTAAGATGAGAAATGATATTTTAACTTTTCCCTATTGGATAACGAGAGTCATGTTGAGGATTGACTATAGGTTGTCCAACTCTTAATTTTAATCAGAGTTGCTTCATGTTTATGAGACGAGAATACACTTACTGTAAGTTCACTAGAACCCTTTATTCCACCACCTATTGTGCTTTGTGATGACCCTTTCTTCTAGCAATCGCTCGACATCTTATTTCCACTGTAAGAGGTTTCTACGGAGAACAGCGAAGTCGATTCTGTTCCACTCCTCTTGGCAGGGTTTCCATAATCCATAAAGTCTTCTCGGAAGTCTTACATGAAGAGCTCCTTTAAGGAAACTTAATCCACAAAATCCACGAGAGAAGCATCGGATGACTTGAAAAGGATGTTTGAGAATATGCATGTCCTTAATCCCAGTTTCAATTCCAGCACAGTGGGACAGTCGATTTACCACTGTGGTAAGATGCTTTGTCCTGGTGGATGTACACGTTCTTCGCCCTAGGACCATATAACCGTGGGATGTCGTTACATGTCTTCTAAGACATTTTCTTGATAGTAGTCACTATTTATCGTTGCTTTAGATCCCACCTTTTTTTGATGGTCGGCCATCCATTGCAGCTGTACCCAGCAACCACCATGAATCCTTTCGGGAAACGATTCCTTTCATTGACGCACCCAGAGTGATCGAGTCGTATCACCCTTTTATCAATAAAAAATTGCCCGTATCTTGCCATCTCTCGATTAATAGACGCAAGCCTCCTTCTATATTCTTCTATTTGTCGCCTGCCAAACAGCGTTCATACAGTTTTCTGCTGTTGGTTCGTCTCTCTGCAATGTGTCTTGGCAACAAAACGTGAACTCAGGCCTTATGACAGCATCTATTTCGAATATTACATTTAAACGATGCAGCAGACGTTCAATTTTGCTTGGAATGACCTATTGTGTTGGCCTTCAATGTTTGAATTAGTCTTAATACGGGAAAAACGGGATGCAGTCTTGATTATTTGGTCCATTTGTCTCCTGCCTTTGATAACTTTTGTTATACCATTCTTGGAAATAATAAAAATGAAGAACGGAATGGTAAGGTCGATTATTACCGAACTTACGTGTAAAATTTCACGAGCTTCGTGCATTTCAAACACGTGCTACAAAGTTTAAACAATCATGACCATAAACATGAAACAACCTACCGTAATCTAAATAGCATTATTACAAAACAAAAGAAATAATGAAACAAATGTAATAAACTTGCAACATTCCAAAAAGGAGCTATAGCTGTGATGTAGAAGTAGTCTTAAATTCGAATTTAAAGTCTAGCTAAAATTACTAATAAACAATGGAAATTCATTTAATCCTTTCCAAATTTACGTCTATTTTATTGCTCAACCAACACCAAAGCCTGAGCGCGAAAACTTCATACATTGTTACATCATCATAAAAAGTCATCTTTAATCGCATTTCTACCAATAATATACACTAAATTATGACTTCGTATCATGATGTAACAATGTATGACTTTTCCGCGCTCAGGCTTTCTCTTTAGGTGGCATTGGCTCAACGCAGTAAAATGATTGAATGATTGACAAAGCGATTATCACTTGCGCGTATCCATGTTAACAATACTTAAAAGATAATCAGTAAGTAACAGTATAACAGTAACCAGGGCCTCCTAGAAACTACCAGGCCTGAAAATGACGTCAGTAATGCATTGTCGAAGCACTAAGATTGTGACGTTGAACTAACTTCTGAAATAGTACTTTATCGTTAGCCTCGAGCACTACCAGTTCGACGTAACAATGATTTATCTTTTCCATGTTCAGGCCTGGTAGTTTCTAGAAGGCCGTGGTATTACTATAAGGGAATCTATTTTTAACAGACCGCGTGGGTATATTCAATATTTAGCCAGCGATGAGAGCCAAAAGTAAAAAAAGAAATACGTATCCGGTATTTCAATTCTCCTTGTGGATTAGAGGTTTCATCTTTTTGGTTTTTCCATTCCACAGTTTTTTTGCTTAATTCTTATTTTTGTAACTGGTGTAAGTTTTCTATCCACTACATGTATAACAACAAATCATCGTTCTCACTGTCCGATTTTAGAAATAAAAAAACATTTTCTTGTTCTTATTTCAGAAAACTCCAAAATATACCCAGTGGATTCCCAACTTCATCGTTCATTCAATAGATGATGAGGTACTTAATGATATTAAGCCTTTAATTAAATATGCATATGATTTTAAGTAGCTATTTATCTTCCTATATTTATTTCTTTAGAACTCGTATGGATTTGAATTAGCAATTGTTATCAACAACGTAAATAACAGGTCACCGAAATTCGAAAAAGAGTCTTACAATTACATTCTTCCAGAGGTATCGCATTTATTTAAGAGTTTAATTTTTTTTATAAACTATCTACTTGCAAATTAAGCTCTAAGTCATAAATGACTTTTACAGAACTTTCCCACAGGAGTAGATATAACATTAGCCTATAATAACTTAATTGTAGCGTATGATGAGGATTTTCCAGATGATCCCAATAACCCAGAACTAGTGTTTGAGATTTTCGAAGGCTCGGTATATCAAAACAGAATTCTTAAAATCAAGACGATTTCGAAGACTTTTCTTCAATTTCAGTCCTTTTATTTTCATTATTTCAGGGAAAAAGCGATATTTTCTCTATCAGTTCAAGTTCTTCGAAGAACCACAATGACTTCAAGCGATATACTGTCCAGTTAAAGTTAGAGAAGAATTTAGATTATTCGGAATCTAAGCAATACCAGTTGACTTTGATTGCCAATGTTTGTATTTCTTTAATAGTATGGTCACGCGAAAAGGGACCTGAGGGAAAATAATAGATTCCGAGAAAAACGCATTTAAAGTTTGAAGACGTGTAGGAATTCTTCTAGTAGTCACTGAGAAGCTAAAAAAAAAAACCAATAAAAGCTACAATCTGTGGGGCGATGTAAACAACCAGGGCACACCATACATTTATTCAAATAAAAGCATTACATTAATTTATTATGTGCTCTGTATAAGAGTCAATTGAAACTGAGATGCATGAGAAAAATAATTAATATTAAAAAAACTGCTCCCTACAATAATGTTCTGTTTAAACTAATATAAAGTTGAAAGTCCAACGATTGTAAATTATCAAAAGAATCAAAAACAAAAAACCATTTCTAATCCATTCAGGTCCCTTTCGCGTGACCATTCACATTTGCGAATAAGTAATAATAAGTTTTTGAAAAACTCTACCATTGAAATGATGAAGCCAAATTTCATATTCTTAGTTAAAAAAAAAAACACCGACATTATGGAGAAGGTTTTCTATTTTTAAAAAAATCTCCTGAGATATTAATAACTGATTATTAAAAAAAACTCCCGAGATATTACTTTTTTTTTTATGAATT
This sequence comes from Rhysida immarginata, assembly GCA_023313115.1. Lineage (NCBI taxonomy): Eukaryota > Metazoa > Arthropoda > Chilopoda > Scolopendromorpha > Scolopendridae > Rhysida > Rhysida immarginata. The sequence goes on from JAHWFO010022496.1 coordinate 618,184, forward strand.
GGGATCCAATACGTCCATCAGTATTGTATGGCCGGAGGCCGACGAGTTGGGTCCTTGGATGGACCTGGATTCACGACTGCTGTATGATGGTCGCAGCAGCCGGGGAGGGGGGTGAAGATTGTCGATCACTAATGGTCGCCCATCCAGTGAATAGCCATGCCTGATGTAACTTGACTTCGCAGAAGTTGTGTTTATTAATATTATTAATCGAGAAGGAGTGTTTAATAATAAATTAATATTTTGATATTCTCCTTTTTTAATGTAAAAATCAGTAAACTAAAATATTTTGGTAGTGTAAAAAATCAGTAAAAATACTTTCATTGGGGGTACATTGGTTTACTTACTAACAAAGCATCCACTGCCGGCCCCGGTGGCCGAAAGGGCTGGGGCACAGGCTTTAGTGCTTCTCGATATCCTCGGGGCGCGGGTTCGAATCCCGCTGTTGCACGATGTTGTGTTTGTCCCTTACTAATCTCGCGGAAGGCAACGGAAAACCACCGCATTACCATTCCTAGTTCGCCAGTATCAGTTGGTCGCCAACCTCCGATAGGAGACGGAACATTAAGAAGAAGTAGAAAGCATCCACTAATTAAGTACAAGGTTATTCATTAGTCACTCTGGAATTTCCGAAAGCGTTTTACAATACAAAAACCACAACACTTTCATAAAAACGTTATACATCATCGATTACAGAAGCTGAGAAAGTTTTTCTGGAGCAAAAGTTTATACAGGTGCTTGATATGGTCACTTTAGTAATGCGACAGATGTCATTCTAAAATCTAGTTCCCGCCACACAATTCGTAATGTATCAGTGACGATAGTATCCAACGTCATCACAATTCGCTGTCGAAGTTTTTGTAAATCCTACGGGCACCTACCTGGAGGGCCCTTTTCGTAATTCCATAGAAAATAATCACAAGTAGCCAGATCAGGTGACCATGGAGGGCAGATAAGCGACCAAACCAATGACGGGAAGCTGCTCATTAATGCCAGCGCGAACCTGGTTATTTTGTGTAAAGGAAAGTGGTCTTGTTTGCACAGGAAATCTTCCATATCGACTTGGAGAGTTGCTCATTTATGTGTACTAAATTGAATTCCGCATGAATCGCGTCATTGTTGTTGCGAATCCATGTTATTGTTATCACGTTAAGCCATACACGAGATGAACAAATTAAAATCCCATTTTAGTTTTAGTAGATAGAAATCCACCGCGAATAAGCCCTCTTTGGAAGGCCCTTTCCGATCTAGGAATGTTAGATTCTCGAATGATTCAGAAATGTAAAAGACGTAGCTTTACAATATCTAAGGCAGCCGTGCATGTCATTAAGCCGCATAACAAATGTGGACTGGGAGAAGAACCGAGCTCAGCGCTACCACGTAAAAAGCATCCTACTCTAAAGAGCATTACTAGAGTGATGAAGAAAGTCAAGGCTAGCATCGAAACCGTCAATCCCAAAACCCCAACCTAGCATTGCCTCTTCCGTCGTAGTATCGCATGAGGTCGCATTATTAATCAGATTTGCAAATAGAGCGAAAGGCAAAGTAACAATATTCACAAATTACGGCACGCCATATTGCGAGAAAATTGTATCAGCGACACCCAGCCAGAATAAAGTGGAAAAAAGAGGTAAGCTAAGACGAAGCAAGGATCTAAGCAAGTGCAAAAAAAAGGACCAAAGGCTGATGAGATTTTGTGCAAGGACAATACAAGGAAACTTTTTTTCTAAAGACATACAGATATATATACAGATAGACATACAGATATATATATATATATATATATATTTGTTGCCGAGTTCAGCTAGAACCGGAAAATTAACGCTGCGAAAAGTTTCACCGAAACAAAAATTATTTTCGCCTACTTATCAGACAAACATACTGGAACCACTTTCTTGCTCCGATATCCCACCTCTCTACGGTGCACAAAAGAATGCGGTTTGGCTATATAAGACTTCAAACAGCATGGCTAATTCGACGATTGCCTTCACGGATAAGATGGACGTGGAAATCGAAATCAGAGCTGTCGATTTCAGTAATATTCCGGTAAAAGTCACCAGATACTGTTCCTATGGACTATTGTGGTTTTGCTCTACCTAAAAGGATCTTGGGATACTGACGACTTCGCGGATTAGATGGTCTATGGAAAGCCTGCAATGAAACATGGAATAACACTTTCGTCTGTTCCTTTCAACGCGCTCTATTGCAGTAAAAACTGCAATGTCATGTCGTAACCAAGATGCTAGATACATAAAATCGACAGTGGCGCATGGAGTTTCATTAGCAGTACAAAGCATTTCAATTTCGATCTCATAAACGAATCAATCTCTGTAGATGGGTAAAATTCATATGAAAACTATTGCATTAAAACATTAGTGCTTCATAATAATGAATGAAGAGTGCGTATGAAGAACCCTGTATATTGTAATTTACCTTTTTTTTATTTTTTTATTTTTGCGTAAGCCCTTGTAGTGATTTCAAATGAATCTAATTAAGCGAATTTGTACCATCTCTTAAAATAAATTTTTGATCCAGATTAATGAACGCTATCCACAAAACTAATCGCTATTTTCACGGTTAAACAAAAAAGCACTTGTTTTCGCAAAATCATTTGATACCTACATTTTATTACAATTTCATGGAACTTTCTTTTTGAGTGGCCAGGTTATTTCAGGTGTCATCCATTTGAAAAGTCTCATTGAAAAAAGTACAACATTTTATTAATCAGGACACAGTCCACAATGGAACTGCAAGCATAACGGTCGATGTCCAGGAGTCAACCTCAATTCCTATTCCCGTGTTCGAAAAACGTAGATACGATGTCACCATTGAAGCTGAAGAGGTTTAATAATTTCTCAATGAAATAAAAAGCAATATAGGAAAACAGCCGCGGTATTCCGTGTATTAATTTCTGGATTTTTTTTTCTTAAATAGCTGAAACAAAACACAATCACTCTTAAACCCCCAATAAAAGCGACTGCAAAACGAGGAGATCAACAATATCAAATTAATTACAACATTGAGCTTGATATATCAGGTAAGTAAAATATGTAAAGAAAAAGAAGTCTAAATTCTGTTTCTAATTTCACCATATCTCATATAACACTATAGATCAAATGTTTCCGGACACGAAAATTAATATGGTGTTGAATCTACCTTTGCTTCTATTTACCCTGTACTCTCCGAGGAACACTTTCCGAAAGATTTTGATAGATATTTCAGAAATTTTTCTTCCATTCTTCCCGAAGAGAGTTGAGTTCAGTCCCTGATATGGGCGATGTGGCCTAGAGCATAGTCGTCTCTCCTATTCATCCACAGGTGTTGAATGGAATTTATATCGGGCTCTCTGCAGGCAATCCATTTGTTCATCGCCTGCTTCTTTGAATCATTCTTGCATACACATTACTTTGTGACACTTGAAGAACTCTGCAGCAGCTGAAGACTTTGATGGTATCGCATGTGGTAGCAGTCTCAAGGAACTCAGTCATTTTATATTATACTAGCTGATATACCCGGCGTTGCTCAGGCTCTTTTTCGATCAAATTTTGCAATTTCTGAATCTGAATACACAGAAAAAATGAACATTATTCTCCACCTTTTTTCTCCTGCAGTGTGTCAAACTCACTCAGCTATATCTAAAATTCCAAGACGAGCAGTTGTAGAACTGCTAAAGGGGCCGTAGTTGGAGAGGCCATCCATTGGGAGCATTTTAAAAGAATTTTCTTTGATTCTTCAATATGAATTTTTACTATATGAATTCTAAGCTTTTTTCATGTGCTCATTTTTTCTGTACATTCATTCACATTCAGATATTCCCAAGTTTCATCAAAAAAGAGCCCGAGCAAGGCCGGTATATCAGCTAGTGTTATCAAAATTGCCAGTTATTGAGAAATTGCTTGATTAATACGAATGTATCGCAAATGTTCGTTTTCTATTTTTGCATATATGTCCACTACATACTGATGAAATAGTTGTCGACATTTGAATATGTGGTTATCTGCCTGTTCTCGTATCAATCGATATGCGTTGTAAATATTGTAGATATTATAAATGTTGAAAATAATATGTAAATGTTTATTGTACCTGTTGAAGGATTACGTTGTTGGATATTAATATGATATTCATCCTCTCCTTCCCAGAAAATAAGTGTATTTGGCGGACCATCATATGAACGATGAATATCATTTATGGTTTGTACGGTATTATCGCGACGCATAATTTTGATAACTCGCTGGTCAAATTGATCAGCAACAGTAACCAATGGCCACGTCATTAATATTTAGAGCATTAAACCGACCAGCGTGTTGCCCAGCCGGACTTCGGTCGGCTTTGATCACGACCATGTAATTATCAATTTGCATTCTTTCCGGTGTGTTTGAATAATTGTATGAGCTGATTTCTTTCATTTAACATCGTTTCTAGAGATGCAACAATGTCCCTTTCTGTAACTTTTTCAATACAATTGTAATGGCAGCGAATTTTAACTTGTTTTGTTTCGTCTCTCATGAAATGAATTTGCAAGAATTTTGGATCTTCATATGGCATTTGGTGATACCCTTTTCCTTGAATTTTGAATGTGGTATCGAACTGACGACCACTAATGATTTTCGTGGCGCCTAGTCATGTCATTTGGAAGCAAGAATTGAATTTCCGTATTTTTCGTAGAAACAATTTGGATTCGACAGTATCACGTATTAGTAAAGAATTTAATGGTTCAGGCTTTGGACGCAATTCTGGTAAAAAAACTTTTTCGGCACCACTACACGTTCCAGGAGTTTCATTATTAAATTTTAATGCATGACAAAATTGATATACCTTATTCATATCTCCAATAATTATTAAGTAGCGGAAGAATGGAGCTACTTATTGTTTTCACAATGTCCGTCTGTCTGTCCGTCCGTCGCCTTCATAATTTCCGCATTTTTTGAGATAGAAGGTTGAAATTCGGAATGTAGCTTCACTATTTAGTTTGGTTTTGATTGGTCCACCGGAGTCGGAGTTTCGGGGGCGGAAATTAGAGGGGACCAAAAGGTCTACGCGTATTTATGCATATAAAGGAGTGAAATTCGGTATGCAGATTCCTCTAAGCAAGCTCGACGTTACTGTAAAGTTTGGGCCAAATTGTCCCAATAGGGTCGGAGTTGTTGGGGTGGGAGTAACTTGGTCTTTAGAAGTGTGACAACATATGGCATGTGATATATCATTTGATCGGAAATGATGAGAAACGAAAGAAGATAGAACTCTTTTTCATTTTCTAAATACTACATTCTCGAAAATCAATTTTTCGATTTAAAAAATGGGGGGGGGGGGGTTAAAATATGCAGATAAAAGGGTAAAAATAGATGACCTCAGCGGGTCCGCTACTTTCCTATACCTTCCTCGGGAGGATTAATTTCTTGTTATTTTTGAATGTAATGAGTACTCAATTCTGGAAATCGTATTCAAATGCAAGGCAGTTAAATGATGCTGCTAATAATGGCCGTCTTATTTGAATTCTTTGTTGTTCTACTAATAGCTGAAGACCTCTGTTTGCATTAGTTAAACTTTGCCTTGCCTGTCTGTGACGTAATCTGTCTGCTTCTAAACGTTGACTGCGTTGCTCTCCATTTTCTTGCGCGCGTGATCACAGCATTTTCCCCCTGAAAAAATCCTCGTCGTCCTCGGCCGGGAACGAAGCCACATCTAAGGGTATCAGAGGCGATCACGCACCACTGAGCCATCGAGGCCAATAAGGAAAAGTGTGGTCGTCTGCTATACAGAGAGTAATACCCACGCAAATGGCTAGAGAGCGCCAGTGAAAAAAAGAACTCATACTTTAAACAATGGAGTTTCCCATCCTGTATTTCTTCATCTATGACCATAGCCAAAGTAATTTTTTATGAACTATTGCTGCAGAAACTTTGCCTTGCATTGTAGGACATGACATAGATTGTTGGTTCGCACATATTGCAGGCTCATATCAGACAGACAGATCCAGAAAAAAATTATTTTACCCTTTCCCCTTTCGGCCAACCCGACACTCGGCACTTGTAAACCTTACCCTGAACCTAACGAATATCTCGTGTAAATATGAGCTCAAAAGGATAAGTGCTTCAAAAGTTTTAAAACATTTACCGACGCACCCTGAATTTTTATAAAGACCTCTCCCTTGAAACCGAAACTGGAGTAACTGCACAGAAGCAGAAGAAATGTGTAAACACTATACAACGGAGGTAAACGGAGGCTTTTTTGCTGCCCTGCTTCTGCGTAGTTACTCCAGTTTCGGTTTCATAGGAAAGGTCTATATAAAAAGAAGATAAACAAACCCTTGCGCAATCTCTTGAGTAAACAAACAAACATAAACCAAGATATATGATTTTTACCCCTTCCCCCTCACTTTGGGGACATGTAAACCTTACTCTGGACCTAACGAACATATGGTGCGAATATGAGCTCAATCAGATAAGTGGTTCAAAAGTTTTTAGGGCTTACTGTTGGTAGAAATACGATCAACAATGGTCGAATTATGATGAATTAACAATGTGACTTTTCAGTTGTGAGGCTTTCTTTTTAGGTGGTGTTGAGCGAACCCACCCGATTGTATAATCTGGAAATAACCCATTGTTAGATTTTTTCTTTGTTGTGACAACGTCCACCGTTGCTTATTTTATATAAATGATAAATGACTTTTGTTACCACTTCGCGATTTCACCGGCGTTGCTGCTTGTAATTTCCCCTTGACAACTATGCCACTCATACCTGAACGGGTATTTGCAGAATGACACAAATTTCGTGTACATACTCGTTGCACGGTGATAGTACCATGTTGGAACCCGTTGTATATTGTTGAGCGACCCACACTGTACCCAATTTGAATTACAAATGGGGTCTGGTAAGACATGCTTGTATTTTTTTAACCTTAGTCATGTAAATCAGGACACTAAAATTGTTTTCGAGGGGTGTTCGGAAACATTTGATTACATAAGTATATACATTCACTCGCCAAAAGCCATGGCACACCCCTCCAATCAGGTTCCCTGTCCGTAATGAGACAGATTCCGCTACTTCCATTCTCGGAATGCAGGTGCACAGGACTCCTTGATATCACACAATCATTATAAGCAAAACTAGCTGCAGAAATGGCAGCACGCCGCATTTGAACGAGGGATGATTGTTGGTGCCAGACGGAAGGGTTCCTCAATATCAGATGTAGCCAAAACCCTGCAATTTTCCCACACAACCGTTGCAAGAGTCTATCGGACACAACCCATGTCGGACAGCGGACGGGCCGCCCACGCCTCATTGATGCCAGAGATGTTCGCCGGGTCAACCGGTTTGCAACTGCTGACCGAAGGGCGACAACGGGCCAAATCATCATGCATTACAACCAGGGACGTCCCATAACTGTGTCCGTGACGACAATTCGGCGAACCTTGGCAACTGCAGGCTTTGGGAACAGGAAGCCATGACGAGTGCCGCTCTTGACAGCTGCACATCGTCGGCAACGTCTAGCCTGGACCAACCAACATCGACATTGGACCGCTGAGGACTGGCGAAGGGTTGCCTGGCCCGAGGAGTCACGGTTTCAGCTGTATCAGGCCGATGGTCGTGTCTGTGTCTGGCGCAGGTCGCACGAAGCCATGGACTCCGCATGTCAGTTGGGGATCACTCAGGCAGGTGGAGGCTCTATACTGGTCTGGGGTGTTTTCTCGTGGCAAGCAATGGATCCATTGGTGCATCTGACATCCACTCTGCGTGCTACTTCCTACGTCGATCTGCTTGGGGACCACCTGCATCTCTTCATGAACTGCTTTTACCCCACGGGCGACGGCATCTTCCAGCAAGATAATGCGCCTCCACACACGGCCCTTGCGACACGATAGTGGCTGGAGGAACATGCTACCGACTTCGCGACAATAATTTGGCCTCCACGTTCCCCAGATTGCAATCCCATTAAACATTTGTGGGACGTCATCGAACGATCTGTCAGGTCGTCACCAACACAACTGGTAAATGCAGCATCGTTATGGAGTGCAGTGGAGGCGGCATGGCTTGCAGTGCCTGTGGATGTGTTCCGGGGACTGGTAGACTCTTCCACGACGGGTCGCCGCAGTTATCCGGGATAGAGGGGCCCAACACGTTATTAGGCAGGTGTGCCATGACTTTTGGTGAGTGAGTGTAAACTACAACTATTTTATTAAATATATTTGAAATTAGTTAGATCTTTTTTTTTAAGTTTAAATTTTTCTATCATTAACATATAAGCTAATTTCCACAAGGCAAACGAATACAACACTGTGATTGATTAATGCTATTTCCAGATTATCTTTGAATTTTATCACCATCAAATATTTAAGTTTCAACAAAGCTCAACGATGTACCATCTTTTTAATGGATGTACCATTCCCAGCAATGAGGGGAAGGGAAGACTTGGCCATCATGCATTAACATTCTTCAGCATTTGCAACGCTGTTATTGAGATTTTTTACCAAACTATTTAATGAGTGACCAATTATTAAGATAATTTGTATTTTACTTGTAATTTTTATAAAGATCAATTATTAAGCATTAGCCCTTTTATCTTCTACATTTAAAAAGCAACTGGATTCATGGCCCCTTTACGCTTTGAAAGCACAACATTTTATATTATTTTTACAACTTCTCCCAAGTCTTAGTCATAAATAATATCAAATTCTAGTAACTATTATATAACATTTTCTTTTAGATGCAGTATAGAACCCTGCGAGCTCTCCTTGATTTTTTTCCTTTTCCGTTAAAACAATTTTAACAATAATCGAAGATGCAGTTAATTAAGAAATCATTAATGAAATCTTATAAAAATTTTAATAGATCCGGAAGCCAAAATATTTTCGATCGATGGAGCTTCAAGTGACCAAATTTCAGAACTCAAAATAAATGGAGATTTGGATACAAGTGCTGTTAATTCCATCGTTATAATCATACAAGTAAAAGAAACATTTTTTAATAAAATAGATTAATAAATGTTATTATTGTTACAAGTAGTGTTTATGTAAGGGTAAATCGCAAGAGTAAACCATATTATTGACATTAGAATGTAATCAGAATAATCTAGAAATTTGGACTTAATATTATTCCGCAACGGTCACGTTCTACTAAATATACAAGAACGGTCACGTTCTACTTAATATATATACTATCTCGCAAAATGACGGGAATATATGCCTAATAAATAAAACAGGAATTAAAATAATAAAACGATCGATGAAGCTTCAAGTGATCAAATTTCACAACTCAAAATAAAAAGAGATAAACTAGATTTGGATACAAGTTCTGCTAATTCCATCTTTATAAGCGTACAAGTAAGAGAAACATTTTTTAAAATAGATTAATAAATGTTATTTTTTTACAGGTAGTGTTTATGTAAGGGTAAATCACAATATTATTGACATTAGAATGTAATCAGAATATTCTAGAAATTTAGGCTTTTTAACATTATTCTTCAATGGTCACTATCTACTAAATACACTGCCCTATCAAAAGTCATGGGGCACCATCACTTTAATAGAAACCCTCAAAAATATACATATTTTACTATCTTGTTGGTACACTTTTTGCTGCTATCTTGGACAGTTCGGTCACGGATTTTGGGAGTCTCAGACAAGCGAGCAATCGATGTTCTAACATGTCCTACAGATGTTCGATGGGGTTAAGATCGGGGCTCTGTGCAGGCCAGTCAAATTCTCGAACCCCCTTTTCATCAAACCATGTGCCTACAGCCCTTGCTTTATGGCAAGGTGCGTTATCGAGCTGAAACAGAAAAGGGCCATTGCCAAAGTGCTGCCAGAGAGTTGGGAGCGCTGCATTGTCCAGAATGTCTTGGTAACGCACTGCGTTTAAATGTCCGTCACCCAAATCCGTCGATTGCACCCAACTCATACCATGAAAACGCCATCACCGACCCTCCGCCGAACTTCACCGTGGGCATAACACAGCTTGGCAGATAACATTCGCCGGGCGTTCGCCATACCCAAATCCGTCCATCCGATTGCCAGATAGTGTAGCGGGACTCATCACTCCATTCAACCATTCGCCATTCATCCAGAGTTCAATGTCGTCGCTCTATGCACCATTGCAATCTCCTCGCTGCGTTGCTGGTGCTGATGTAAGGTTTGTGGGGGAGGGAGGGTAATGGCCTGGTTGTCTCGTTGGTTGACTTGCTAATCGATGGAGTTAAGCAACTTCAGGCGCGGCCAGCTGCTGGCTGGGTGATGGCCAGTGGCTTGAGGACCACTGCTGCGTGGGACGGCTATTTGGGGCACAGCTGTTGGGGGACTTTAGTCTGACCCATTTGCTGAGTGACCAGTGCTGGTTGTCCAGCAGCTGGCGATGGCCACTGGTTTGTTCGTCCGCCAGCAGCTCTTCCATCATGAACCCCCCCCCCCGTGCTTCGGAGGGCACGTTAAGTCGTCGGTCCCGGCTGCTACTGTCATCTCTAAACTCCCGCTACGTTAGTTACTGGGATGGCGCAAAACTCCGTCGAAGGAGTAAGTGCCGCACATTATCGTTTTGCGATAATCTACCCTCTGTACAAGATAAGATAAGGTTTGTAGGCTGCCGCTCTGCCATAAAAACCCATAGCATGCAGTTCCCTGCGAACAGTCAGGGTGCTCACAGTTGTTCCCGTCGACTCTATGAACGATCTTGTCAGTCCATCAAGCGATGTGTGACCATTTGCAGTGACCACCTTACGAAGAGCCCTTTGGTCTCTGGCCGACATGATCTTGGGTCTTCAGGTCCTAGGCGGAATACTTGTGGTGCCTTTCTCTTTCCATGCCCGGATGATGTTGTGAACGGTCGATTTCGGGATGTTGACGTCTCTCTAGCAAGATGGCACCCAAGAATTGTATTCTTTGGCAGTCTGAAAGCTCTTTTCTTTGAGAAATTCTTACAGCATTCACGCAAGCATCATCTCATAATAGCATACTATCTTATGTAGTGCTAGGAAGAATGCCAACAGTGAGATTGCAAAGGAATGTCCCATTTTCATGCAAATCAGGGTTGTCCCATGACTTTTGATATGTATACGAGAATTATACTATATCGTAAAAAAGACGGAAAATTCCATATACTATCTCGTAAATGACGGGAATATCTTCTTATACATATAAAAGGCAATGTAAGTATGTTTGTCCGTTTTAAAACGCAACTTAGAAGTAAGTTATAAAGTTAAAATTTAACACACAGCTGTGTAGTACTAGGACAATGATGGAAAAAAATCTAAAACTGGAGATAAGTCTCTTATAAACGTAGAAATTAATAATCTTTATATCTACACATATGAAATAGACTTAGTTTATGTTTGATTGCTTGCATGTGTGAACAATCAGCCCGTGTTGTTTATGTCAACAATCGGCTGGTCGTGTTTATATGTTGCGTCAACAATGGTTGATGAAAATAATACATGTCGCAGCCGACGAAAGAGACAGGCCAGCGCCTCCTAAAGATAAGGCCTGAGCGCGAAAACGTCAGACATTGTTACATCATCATCCGAAGATACGTTTAATCGCATTTCAGGGCTTATTATTGGTAGTAATGCGATTAAACGCATCTTCGGATGATGATGCAACAATGTATGACGTTTTCGCGCTCAGGCCTTATCTTTAGGAGGCGTTGGATAGGCCCGGCATTGAAAAATCAACTGACTATCTTAGTCCAAGCAACAATGTAATCTTCATTGTTTCCATCTTGGATTTTACAATCAGTATTTTTTCGTTTGTTGGAAACTATGAAGGTTCAATTGTTGCATCCACTAAGGAGATCAGGTGACCTTTCACTGCCAGGGCTGACTTTTTCGTCAGCTACGATGCTTGCCTTAATGATTCACATTTTAACCATCACGAGGCTAACGAGAAAGACTGGCTCCGGCCAACGCCTCCTATAAAGAAAGCCTCCGCACTGAAACGTCATACATTGTTACATCATCATACTTCGTCCTTTGTTAACCGCATTTCTACCAATAATAAGCTCTAAATTTGGTCGACTTATGATGATGTAACAATGTATGACGTTTCAGTGCCGAGGCTTTCTTTATAGGAGGCGTTGCTCCGGCACTGAAAAGTCACCTGACTAAGATAGGTCTTTTAACAATGTAACTTTCATTGTTTCCATCTTGTGTTTTAACAATCAGTGTTTTTTCCTTTGTTGGAAACAATGAAGGTTGGATTGTTAATAGACCTATCTTGATCAGATGACTTTTCTGTGCCGGAGCCTGTACTTCTCGTTAGCCTCGTCACCATCAGTAATGACGTTTATATGGTACTCTCAGTACTTTGCATGGTGCCATCAGTCATGACATTTGTATGAAATAAAGAAATTTATTAATGAAATAGATTTGGTTCACAAATAGTTTTTTTGCCATAATGGCAACAATACATCAACAAATAATTAAATATAATATAAATTATTTTTTATAATTGTAATTCTGATATGATTAATAATAAGCAACAGTCAAAGTTTTTTTCCATGAATTTTTATGGGGTAATAATAAAGGGTTAAAGGGGATAATGTTATAAAAAGTAACAAATAAATAAATTATTAAAATAAGTAATTAATAAAAATTATTATTATTTCTTTTGTTTATTAAAATCTTTGGAGAGATATAAGAAATTATTGTAAAACAAATAAGAGAATACAACTTCTAGAAAAGGTGAAGGCACTTTCCCTAATGAGCTAATAACTGGAGAAAATTTATTTTTCATATGGTTTTTGTAATGTAGTAACTTACTATAGAGAAGTTATAGATAATGTTTATCTAAACATATCAGGAAATTATAAAGGTCTCAATTGATTGTGTGAGAGGGCAATCTTTGCTGCTAAAACTGATACTGTCAATATAAACAACCACTTTCAGGACATGATTCCACGCTCTCTGACTGAATACAACTTTATTGAAACCGTTACATGTTGATGAGGTATGCTGATGACGCTGTAAGCAGAGTTCCTCAAGCGTCTCAAACCATTTATGAAGTATTTTTTATATAGACAGAAATAATTCAATGCATATAGTCTTTCCTTGATATTCTAAAATAATAAGAAAGCAATGTCGAATATTCCTGGGCGAACCCAATTGGACATAAAATTCCTGAACAGTTCTTTTCGTTTTTCCACGAAGATATACTTTATTAAGGATTTTACATTTATATTCAAATTCAAATATGGCATAATTTCATCAAACAAATAGCCCGAGAAACATATGGCATATCAGCTAGTATCTTATAAATAAAACAGGAATTAAGCAATTAAAATTAGAAGAGGTATTACATTGTTTCTTTTACAGGATTATTCGTTTTAGGGGAGGTAGTATGGGTGATTCTAATCAAAATAGTGGATATGAGCGTCGGTCCGAATTTGAACGCTAATTGAGATATGAACAGAAATAAAAAAGGCGCCACCAAGATCAGCAAGTTAATAACTCAGGTTCTATAGCATCTAGGACGGCGAAATTTGTGGAACACCCCTAGGGTACTTAAAACTGTGTATATCGTTAAAATTTGATCGAATTCCAACAAGTAGTTTCCGAGCTAAGCAGCAAAACCTCCTAGAAAGAAAGCCTCACAACCGAAAAGTCATGCATTGTTACATCACCGTAAGTCGACCAAATTTAGGGCTTATGATTGGTAGAAATATGATCAACAATGGTCGAATAATGATGATGTAACAATATATGACGTTTCAGTTGTGAGGCTTTCTTTCTGGAAGGTGTTGTAAGCAGTCAATATCGTAACATGAGCTGATTTGTACTCACTTCGTCCATTTGATTGACACCCCAAGAGAATGGTACAATGTGGCCATATGAAAGTTACCGGAACGGTGGCAACGATGCATATTTCTTCAGGGAGAATACGTGGAAAGGGCTAAAGTTTAACTTTAGAGCGCGGACCATCCAGGATAAATGTCATTAGTCTAAATCATTTTTAAACACCCCTCGTACAATGTAATTATTATCACTACTCTATAGCAGTGAGATAGTAGAGAGTCCAAATTACTCTTTGATTCATCCTCGCATTATAATTACATTACTATTTCTCATTTTGATTTTTTTGGCTATTTTACTTTAATAATATAGGCATGTGTTCAGGAGTTTAGAGATAAGTGCAATACAACCGTTTTGATAATTAAGATAAAGCCCGAAGTGACATCAACTGAATCAACAACAACGCCCTGTAACCCTGTCACCATATTTTAAAGGTAAATACAGTAACAAGAGATAAATTTATTGCTTCGATTTTCTTAAAAAATATGTATTGACATGCAATTAATTATAGTTATTCTTTGGAAACATTTCAGGCTTCTCTCCAAAATAACACGATCTTCTTTAGGCAAGCTGTTTTAAAATTCACTGTCGTTCCCTAACGGTCTCTCATTTCTACTCATCAAAAAATCAAAATATTGTGAAGTTGCAATATGAAATTTGAATTATGTTAATTATGTTTACCTGTTGTTAACAATCGTCAGATTCTAAGAAAAAGAATAATGTAAATTAAAAATTGTTGTATTAGTAAACTAGCAGAACCATTGCGAAAGAATTTATAATGTTAATGACTGATCGTTCTGTTATTAAAAAATCTTATTTGTGAATCTGTGGAAGTTGTTCATATTTACTTTGTTACTATCAATTGTCCACTGGGATTATACTATTTCTAATGATAAAGATCGCTGAATGGTAAAAGCAGAAATGGCAATAGAGGACTCGGGTGATAATTTTATTTACTAAATGAATTTTCCCGCTACTTGTGGATATGTATTTTTTTAATTATTTTCTTTTTATATGTGATTAATATTACATCTTTGAAAACAGAATGAAATGAAAGTCCCCTTAGACTGATCAGTCGATGTCACGTGATCTCAAACCCATCGGAATCTAGCTGTAATGAACCATGGTTAGATGAGTGAAAATCAAAACCGGTTTTACAAGAATACTGTTTCTGAACGGCATGTATTTGTCTACACACAACTCCCCAAAGGTTTTCAATCGTGTTAAGGTCAGGATTTCTTGCTGGTCACTTCATTTCTGGAATGTTTTTTTTCTTTAACCAAACACATGTAAACTTGAATGAGTGAATGGGTGCACTGCCATGTTGAAAAATAAATTCTGGACAAAGAATGTTGACAAAAGGAAGAAGGTGAAGTTCCAAGGTGTCTTGATAGTCTTCAGATTTTTGATGACTAGAAATAATCGCTAAATTGTGACTCCATTATAGCCAAAGAGCTCCCCTAACGATGACACAGCCTCCTCCCTGTTAACGACTAAACAAAAACTTCTCTAATGTCTGCAGGTCATGCCAATAGGATGCCCAATTATCTAGTCCATTTAGGTTCCATTTTATTCATTACTAAATAATACACTAATCCACTCATTACAATTCATGTGGTTAAGGGCCCATTCCAACTGCTCTCGAATATGTATTTCTTTAAACGGTGGTTTTACTGGTTGTAAAACGCCCCTGGAAAGAAATACATACTCGAAAACTGTTGGAATGGGGCCGTAACCACAAGGAGCGGCTTAGTTTATTAATTTGTGATGAAAAATAAATGGAACCTAGATGTGGATTTCTTCGCATATGAAATCTTTTACGTGTGAAAATATCCCATCGGTTTTCGTGACGTTTCAACAATAGAAGTGACGTAATGCCATGGCTTTATATAGATCGCGTCGGCTTCGGCAGTGCCAGATTTGTATATGCAATTTGCCAAGTGCGATGGAAGGCTATTATCAACAATATTTCGTAGAAATTTTAATATTTATATGTCAAAAGAGCACAATGTTGCCTCTTTTCGTCAAGGGAGGGCCATATAAATGAAGCTAGGAACATGTGGCAGAACTGCATTCTATATTCTCCTCGCAAGGAGATTACCATCGAGATCTAATACTAACCATAGCCTACAACAATAAATCCAATAGAGCTGCAAATAGTGATCCAAAATGCAACAATGTCCAGAGTTAACTTGCAGCGCCGCTTTTAGTTAAAAAAAGAACGACCGAGTTGATTCTTTGAAATTAGAAAATATAATTATGTTAAAGTAAATTAAATGAGATCAGAGGTGCACTAGGTAGATTTACTTTATTGAAAATTAGTTTTGAAATTTATTTTGTAATGCAGTCGAACCTCTCTATAATGAATAATCATATAACGACGTTTTCCCCTATAACGAATTTTTACTTTGGTCCTAACCAAGATAAACATGTAAATCTTGAGTATTAACCATTTTTCTGTATAACAAATTTTCCGTATAACAAATTTTTTGGGGAGTGGCCAATGATTTCGTTATAGGAAAGTTTGACTGTATCAAGTTAAGATTATTTATCGTGGGCCGGGAATTTGTTTCTGTAGACCGGCGGTCAATAAACACTCTGTCAGGGAATTTTAATGATTCCGGCGACATAGTCGATCGTTTTCGCTCCAGAATATTTTACAATTCGGAGCGAAGACGAAATCGACGTCGTCATCGTCATCGACGGGAGCACGAGGCATCAACCAATGAGCGAGGAGCGAGGTTCTCGACGGCGGTCTCGAGTCGAGAGCAGAGACGGAGTGAGAGAAGGAGTTAGGCAGCTACCGACGAACGACGGAGCAAGGAGAAGCGCCTGGCCACGA
>JAHWFO010022496.1:635196-753500 GCA_023313115.1 Rhysida immarginata
CTTTTAGTACGCGAGTGCGCCGTTTGTGTTATCGTATGCTATTGTGTTGCAGCGAAATTCATGTAAATGTTCACTGTAAATTACTGTAACTGTTTCAGTTGATTTCTGCTAGACGTAATTTGTTTAAGACTTTGTATGTCTTATTCTTTACTAATTGCTTAGAATGTTTAAGCTGTAGGATAGCTTCCTTTTAAGTGTTTTGGTGACCGACCCAGCTAATTTGCTATTTCTATTTTGACCTATATCAATTGTCTAGTGTTAAGCACTTCAAGATTTAGTTAGCAAACTAATTGTTTGCACTGCTTTGGCAGTTTAAGCTACTTAGCAAGCTAATTGGTTCACTTGCCTACTCGGGTGGCCAAAGCGAGTAGGTGTCAGAAGGTAACTTCTGACCAGCGAAAGCTGTGGGCCAAGTTCATGTTGCCTCGTTAGAGGTGTTTTTTTATGTTGGGTGTAGCATTATGCCACCTGAAGATCTTTTCAGATCTTATAAACCTGTGGAGGCAATGCCATCTGCCCCGCCACTTCAAAAGTGGCAGTTTAAGCTACTTATCTTTTGTGAATTAAGCATTTACAGTTTTGCGTTCATTTAATTAGCTTGTAAGCTTTGTCTTGGTTACTGGCTATTTTTAAATGTAAAGGCTTACATTTAAGCCTCTGATGTTTTTCACTTCTAGGCCAAACGAGCCTTGAAGTTTTGGATTAATTTAAGCATTATTCCTTTAATTGAAATTATCTCGCACTAAGGTGCAGGTAAAGTTAAACTATTCATATTTATCTTTGACTGATACTTATTGCATTTTTGTGATTAGTGTTCATTATTTTTGCAAAGAGGAAACCGATGGGTTCCTTTGTGATTGTCTTTGTGATTGTCTTTGCTTCTTTTATTTTCCTATTTACAATAAACTTTATCAATTACTTATACTACTCAGTGCGCTGTTGCATGTTATTTTATTTCCACTGCGCTACTCCTAATTTAGCCATTAATTACATGTGACACACTCCAATACAATAAGAAAATGTGGCAAAATTTGTTTTTGGAATCCGCGTAAGATAGTAAACAGCTATCCTTAGCAAAGTTGAGAGATCACTATCGGCGCTACCAGGTGGCAAAGCGGGAAGATTATTGCTCAAAATTTCGCACCATTGAGTGGCCAATTTATTAGGATCACCCCCCTAATACTGTGTTGCGCCAGCCCTAGCATCTATAACAGCAGGAATTCGCCGTGGCATGGATTCAATTAGCCGCTGGAACCATTGTTCCGTGATGTTTGTCCATGCGGATGCAACAGCTGCTCCCAGTTGATGCTTATTGGATGGTGGTGGATCCATGTCTCCGAATAACCCGTTCCAGGTCATCCCAAAGATGTTCGATTGGGTTCAAATCCGGGGACTGTGGTGGCCAGAGGAGTAAGTTGAATTCATTATCGTGCTCCTGGAACCATTCCATGACGAAACGAGTCTTATGACACGGAGCATTGTCCTGCTGGGAGTATCCTTCCGATGTTGGGAACACGTAGCCATGAAGGGATAAACGTGGTCGGCAACAATGTTCAGTTAGCCCTGACCATTAACGCGTTGTTCTACAGGTGTCAGTGGACCAAGAGTATGCCAGGAAAATATTCCCCAGATCATTACAGAGCCTCCACCAGCCTGAACAGTGGAAACCAAATAGGAGGAGGGGCCTATCGCTTCGTGCTGTTGTCTCCAACTTCGGCCATCTGCATGGTGCCATAGTAAACGAGATTCATCCGACCAGAAGACCTTCTTCCAGTCGTCAACGGTCCAGTGTTGGTGATCACGGGAAAATTGGAGAACTTTTTTGCGGTTTTGGGTAGAGATCAAAGGTACCCGGAATGGCCATCGGCTGTTGTAATCTATCCTTGCCAATGTACGGCATGTAGTGCGTTCAGAGACGTTATTCTGCGGTCCAATGTTGTAATCCACGGTTAACTGACGAGTCGTGACGTTTCTATTCGCACGAACAAGCATTCCCATCCTACGCTCATCCCTTGGATCGACGAGTCGTTTGCGATCACGGGCTTGTCTCTGGTTGGTTGTTTAAACAATCCTGGTAAACTCTTGAAATGGTTGTTCGGGAAAAGCCTAGAAGACGTTTCGGAAATACTCAGTCCACCTCGCTGGGCACCAACTATCATCCCGCGCTCGAAGTCGCTCAGATCCTTTGTTTTCCCCATGGTGACGGTCAAACCACTTGCAGTTGACAGGTGTGTTCTCGCTCTATAATGATGCCGACATTCACATGACCAATTGTTACATAGTAATTACTATGCCAACAAATTTGCATAGTCATGGTTGTTCCTAATAAACTGGCTACTCACATTGTCAGTGCAGAGCAGCGAGCTATTAGGCAAGCTATATAATAACCGAAATTAATATTAGATCTCGATGAAGATTACACGGGTTTACACATATTATTGCTAATTAAAACTATACTTGACACATCTACAACCTAAGACCTTTCATTTAAGACCAAAATCAAGTTTTTAGATAAAATAGTTTTCTCCAACGATCTGTCGAAAGAATCGCCCTTGGAAATTAAATATACAGGGTGACTCAGAAAGGTAGGTCAAGAAGGAAATACCATGGGAACAAAAATTTTTCCTATAAACATGGGTCCGGAAATGCATCCTTACAGAGATAATGCAACTTGTACGAGGTAGGAATAACATTACAGTATGTGTTCAAAATGCCGACCCTGAGCCTCAAAGCAGGTGTTTAGTCTGCGGACGAGATTCTCGCGAACTCTGGTGAAGATGTCCGGAGAATCACTGACTTCTCCACACGCTTGGTAAATCCTTTCCGCTTCAGTAGCATTACCCTGTGCCTCGCCGTAGACGAGATGCATGTTCGCATTAGTCAAGCGATCCATTGTACGACAATGGAGTTACATGTTTCGTTTCCTCTCTTTTAAAGGAGAGAACACGAACAATTTACATGTTTAGATCCTAATTTACATGGACCCTACTATTGCCGTCCGGGTAATGCATATCCATTCCTACCTCGTACAAGTTGCATTATCTCTGTAAGGATGCATTTCCGGACCCATGTTTATAGGAAAAAATATTGTTCCCCGCTACAAATTGTACATGCTGTTTCATTCTTGACCTACCTTTCTGAACCACCCTGTATACAACTTTGTGCCATAAAAATGGAATAATGGAAGTTGTTATCATAAAAATGACGCCAACACAAGACGGGTTAAACCAAAATGCAACTACAGCACCTGGCGAATTTAATTTACAAAATTCAAGGCTACTTAGCTATATGTTACACAAACAAATATTTTAAAAATGGAAAATTAATAAAGATAATCTATCTTCAAAAATGACAAAAAAATGGAATACTTCCTTTCTACCAACAAAAAAATGGAAACACTTTTTATGCAAATTGACCGGACAAGTATAAGTTTCATTTATGTTATTCCATTTGTGCTTCTCAACATGGGAGGTTCTAGAGATTTGTCACCATCCGTTCGCAAACAACTTCTGCCATTACGAGAACATGGCCTTCCCAGAAACAAATAGCAATTACAGCCAAGTGCTCACAGTCACCAGTTTCTAAGATATTGGCAAGACATGCTCAAGGATATGGAGTGAACACACAACCCTGCAAACTGCGGAAAGGTTTTTGCAGAAGATTGTTAGGAAAGCCCCATTTCAGTCTTCCAAGCACTTTCATCGGCACTTTCACAGTGGCTGCGGTACGTGAACGTATCTCACCGGACGACAGTTCAACGTCTACATGATCTGAAGTTTTCATGCCGTATTCCAAAAAGCAAGCCCCTCTTAATTCCGAAGCAGAGAAATAAGAGGTTGCAGTGGTGCAAACAGCACGTCGACTGGACTGTTGATGAGTGGCGAAGAGTGGTGTTCAGCGACGAGTCGCGATTTGAATTAGTTTTTGATGATAAAGGTTGTCGAGTTTGGCGCCGTGAGAATAAGTATTAAATTCCCACCCTCTGTTATGGTGTGGGCTTACATGTCAACATATGGCACTGGACGCTTGGGGTTCATCAACAGTTCCATCAATGCAGCTGTTTACCAAGATGTCCTGGATGCTTTCCTGATACCTACACTTGAAGACCTACCAGGGGATGATGAAGACATAATTTTCCAGCATGATTTTGCACCTCCTCATGCTGCCAAGTCATTCAGCAAGTGGCTAGAAGACTATCATATCCCAGTTCTCTCATGGCTGTCGAACTCACCCGATCTCAACCGATCTCAACTCGAGAAACCAGCAAGCATAGCAGATTTGAAAGTGAAATTTAAGTCAATTTGGGTTGAAGTTACTCGGAGGAATGTGACAACCTCATATCATCAATGCCGCAACGAATTCACGCTGTCATTCTCGCAAAAGGATGGCCAACGAAATATTAAGCAGAAACGTAGTGGTAAACAATCATCTTCACCTAGTTTGAATTGTTTATTTGCTTAAGTTTTTTAATTATTCCATTTTTTTTTGTCCGTAGAAAGGAAGTATTCCATTTTTTTGTCACTTTTGAAGATAGATTATCTTCATTAATTTTCCATTGTTTTAAATATTTGTTTGTGTAACATATAGCTAAATAGCCTTGAATTTTGTAAATTAAATTCGCCAGATGCTGTAGTTGCATTTTGGTTTAACACGTCTTGTGTTTGTGTCGTTTTTATGATAACTTCCATTATTCCATTTTTATGCACAAAGTTGTAGATGTTGCTCAGCCAACAATAGTCAAGTTCTTTCTAGGAGGTGTTGGTATTTCAAATTCGCACCAACAATACTTAAATGTGCAACAACAATACTTATTTAAAAAAAAATCCCGAAAACGTTATTCTTCAAGATAGTCATTTACATATCAAGAATCATCGAACTTCTATCATATACCCTCTTCATCTGTAACCTGTGTACCTCCCTGTGTTTCTGTAACGTTTCTTCGCTGGATCTTCGTCTCTTCTATGTTTCTTCTGTGTTTCATCTGATCTTCGATTCTTCGTCTCTTCTGTGTTTCATCTAAGCTTCTTCACAAGTTCTGTATTTCTTTATATTTCGTACTTAAACTTTTACTCGGGTGACTTTTTTATTGTTATTATTTATTTTAATTTTATCACATTTTAATTAAAGGAGTACTATTCAACTTAATTAATATAAAGTAAAACGGTTTCAGTTTTTCTCCTCTCATTAAGCATACGCTAAAAGCAATTTTGTATAGTAAATGGCCGCTAATTAATAGTAATAGTTAATACGAAAAGTAAATTTGACCGTCTACAGGCCAAGACCTTTCATTTAAGACCAAAATGAAATTTATAGATGAAGTAGTTTTCATCAACGACCTGTCAAAAGAATCACCCTTGTAACTTAAATATAGATTGTTATGAAGCAAATACGTCATCCGATTCTTTTGAGCAGCCTTTCAGTCGCTTCGTTTACACCCGAGGCCCACTAGATAATAAGGCCTGGAAGCGAAAAAATCACCTGACCAACTGGGTGCTGGCAACAATCCAACCTTCATTGTTTCCAACAAAAGGAAAAATAACTGACTGTTAACATCCAAGATGGAGAGAATGAAGATTGGATTGTGCTAGCACCCAGTTGGTCAGGTGACTTTTTTGCTTCCAGGCCTTGTCATCTCGTCGGCCTCGGTTTACATCAAGCCTAGGTCACGTTTGCTTCGATTAAACACCCCTTAATTGGCGTTGCTGTATAAAATGTCCGGATGCTACAACAAATCGCTACCCAATACAACGCATCCTAAAGAGAAAGCCTGCGCACGGAAACGTCATACCATAGTATTACGAAACCAACGAGATAACAAGGCCTGGAAGCGAAAAAGTCACCTGATCAACTTGGTGCTAGCAACAATCCAACCTTCATTGTTTCCAACAAAAGGAAAAACACTGATTGTTAACATCCAAGATGGAGGCCTCGTTGGCCTCGATAGTATTAGAAGGAGTCATACACCGCCACAGTATTAGCCTCCTTCTCGAGGCTAACGAGAAATACAGGCTCCGGCACTGAAAAGTCACCTGACCAAGATAGGTCTATTAACAATGTAATTTTCATTGTTTCCAACAAAGGAAAAAATACTGATTGTTAAAATACAAGATGGAAACAATGAAAATTACATTGTTAATAGACCTATCTTGGTCAGGTGACTTTTCAGTGCCGGAGCCTGTCTTTCTCGTTAGCCTCGCTCCTTCTAAACTATGGTCATACATTGTTAAATCGTCATAAGTAGTCATCACGGTCTATAGATATACATGGTCATCGGGCTTCGGCCATTTTCCATTGTTTCGAGAAGCTAAGGAAAACAGATCGCGCAAGATGCCGCATAGATCACACTAAGGCCGACCGTGACCTGCGATAGAGTTTTTCATTGAGACTGAAAATGAAAATAAAGCTTCCACCTGCCGATAGGGCGGCGCTGCAGGCGCAGTTGGGCCGATTGTACATGCAGCGCCACTTGCCTATTGAGCTAGAAACTTTAGCTTCATTTTAACAATGGAGCTCGATGACCATGAATATCTATAGACGGAAAAATACGAATTATTAAAATCCAAGATGGAAATAATGAAGGATACATTGTTGCTTGGACTAAGATGGTTGGTGACTTTGGAGTTTCAGGGCTTGTCTCTACTCTCGAAGGCCTCATAGTCATCTTCAATCGTATTTCTAACAAAAATAAGCCCTAAATTATGACTATATATTATGATGTAACAATGTATGACGTTTCCGTGCCCAGGCTTTCTCTTTAGGTGGTCTTTCTCGTTGGCTACGTTCACCAACGAGGCCAACGAGAGACAGGCCAGAGCACTCAAAAGTCACATGATCATCGGGGTCCGGCCAACAATTCATCTTTCATTGTCTCCATCTTGGAATTTAACAATCAGTGTTTTTTCGATTGTTAGAAACAATGAAAGATGGATTGTTGGCCGGACCCCGATGATCATGTGACTTAAGTGCCCTGGCCTGTCTCTCGATGGCCTCGTTTACCAACGAGGCTAACGAAAAGTACAGGCTCCGGCACTGAAAAGTCACCTGACTAAGATAGGTCTATTAACAATCCAACCTTCATTGTTTCCAACAAAGGAAAAAACACTGATTGTTAAAATACAAGATGGAAACAATGAAAATTACATTGTTAATAGACCTATCTTGATCAGGTGACTTTTCAGTGCCGGAGCCTGTCTTTATCGTTAGTCTCGGTTTACCAAGTTATGACGTCACGACCAAATAATAAAACTGAACTATCTAAATATTTTTTTTTTAAGTTTAAAACAATTTCACAAAATTTTTACATTCCAATACGTGATTAGTGAAACGGTTTGTTTAACTTAATTTCAAATTTAAAATTCATGCATAGGCCCCAATGGATAAATGAACATCTAGCTAATCTTTCCTTATGTAAAATTTACTTTTTTTATTATGAGCCATCGTTTTTTTAAAGCAAAAAAAATATTACCTTTCTAATGATTATTCTCAATCACGGACCAAATAAGACCCCGTGCTCCCGATAAAAGTCGACAATTATGATTATCACTTTCTATTATGTGTATCAATGCGCAGACTTTATCTCCAATTTGGATTGTAAAAATGTCTTTTCAAACACAAGAAAATTATCAAAACTACAAAAAAAACTATGAAATGTTTTTCTCTTATTCCTCGAGATGAAATAAATCTTCGTTTTATAAAAAATTATTCAAAATTCATGATTAAAAAAAAAAAAAAAAAAAAGGTACGTTCACTGCAATGATGATTAAAATTATGAGACGCATTTGCAGTCATTGTAAATAACATTTCAATTTCAAAGAAAAATGGAACTTTTTTTAAAACAATAAAAAAAATCAAAAATAAGATTAATGGTGTATATAAATCACTCAAATTATCAATAAATAATCAGCTCAATATGGTGCATTAGTTTTCATCAAAGCATGCAAGAAGCATAAGAAATTAAAAACTTTTTAATGGAGAAATTATTATTCGCGAGACACATATATGCTGCTTGGTATTGTGAATTCAATTCACCTTTGGGAAGAATCTACTGATTAAACAAGAAATATCATTGGAAATAATTAGGATGAATGATAAGCTAACCGTTCATTAGGGAGCACCTACAGTAAAAAAAAATTCCTGAATCTTATCTAGAAGTCTTCTAGAGTCGCCCCTTCGTAATCGACGAATCCAACGAGGCAAACAGAAAAATATTTCCGCTGCCATAGTGAGGCAAATGACGAAGGTGGCTTATCGCATTCCGTAAAAAATAATCGAGCTGTCATATTTGACTGCTTACGATAAAACTGTTAACGATCTAGAAATAAAAAAGAAAAAAAAAACCACAAATAAATGTCAACATTCTTTTTCAGTTGCTCCCTTTTTTCATGGGGTTTCTCTACCTAAAATGTTCTTTAAAAGTGAACCCAGAACGGCAAGTGAATATGGGAGATGATTCGAAGACAGAATGGTGATTCGTTAAGGTGATACAATGTAAACGATTTTGGTAAAAAGAGTCGTGGAATATATATTACAAAATACATTATCTCGTTGTTTCATTGGAACCGCGATAAGAGTCGAACAAAAATGGCCAGGTAAGAATTAATTACCTACATGCACATAGTTTTTAACTAAATTTGTGTATTAACTACATATTATAACATAATTTTTAATGACGAAAATATCACTATGTTAACAGGTTGATTTTCTTCCTATATTTTCATTTCTTTTTCTAGACAAATAATTTTATTATCTTGGGCATTGTTCGGATTATTTATATTTCCTTTCGTTAATGGTAAGCTTTACAATAAGAATATAAGTAACAAAATTTCAGGTTTCTAGACCTTTTCGTTTAAAGGTTGTAGCTTTGCTTGTGTTTGGGGCCTGTGGGGCTCTGCCAACACCTTCTAGAGAGAAGGCCTGTGGACAAAAACGGCTATTGTTAATGGTATTTCTACCAATAATAAGATCTGAATAATAAAATAATAATAAACTCTAGTAATAAAATAAAAGCTAATAGAAAAAAAACTCAAACCTTTCTTTAACTGCATATTATTTTTTAAATAGTTCATGTTTCAAAAACATTTCTTATCTCAGTTCTACATTTTTGTCGGCATTGTGCTTCAAAAAGGGCGTTGCAATACCAAACTTTGAGAGGAAGAAATCTACTTGTAAACGCTGATGAATGGCCGAGTTTAAATACAGGAGGCGTTTAGAGCTCTGTGTCCAAAAATCTTGTCAAAATGCAATAAAATTTAATGTGCATATATTCCTGACCATGGGATTTCGATTTCTTAAATTTTCATCCCGCTAGGATGATACTTGGTGCTAATGTCGCTTTAATTTGCATATTGGATAGATAATAAAGCAGCTGTCAATTATAAAGTGTCGCAAATCTGGTTTCATCAATTTGGATTAGCGACTAGTCATAATTCTTACATTACGTCACTATTTAACCGATGTGAGTAATTAGCTTATCATTTTCGACAGCATGGCCACCATGATCACCAGATTTGATACATTGTGAGTTTTCATTTTGGGTATACTTAAATGGGGCTTGTTTATCAAGGCGATGTTGCCAAGCTAGCTGCTTTTACAAAAGGAATCACGCTACATATGGAACAACTGCTTCCAAGTCCGTTAGATTGTGCCATCGATAGCGTTGTTTATCGAACATACGTTTTACAAGAGGAAGATGGAGAACACTTAGTGTAAGCGACACATCAATTTTGCTTTGCATACGTATTAGTTGTCTACACAAATCGTTTTCATTTCTCACGTCACATATGGTGATAATGTAGCCTATGGACAGCTAAAACTTACAAACCTAGCGTCAATAAACTTCGGACACCAAAGTGAAAAGTGCATACAGAGGATTGCAGGCTAATGAAAATAGATTTACTCAGTAGATGGAACAATATCAACATCGATTTAGAATCGATTTAATGGTGTGAAATAATTTATTCAAGTTTATGTAAAATTGCGTTGTCAACATGTTTCAAAGAACTTCGTACACAAGGGATCGCCAGCATAAAGAACTTTCCTGAAGGCTGTAGAAACGCCCAGAATGCTTTGCATCAGGCTTTAAAAGCACCGTCTACGCGACAGAGCACAGTATTCGTGTTGTTTTGAACCATGGGACGTGGTAAGCCAGTAGAAACGTGTATACAGCAGTTCCAGAATAACAAATCCCAGCGAGCTATTGCCCATGAATTATCAGTTCCACTCTCTCTCTACTCTTAATGGGATCATCAAGCGTTTCAGAGAAATCGGGAAAACAGAACCAGGGACTGCACCAGGCAAGCAGCGATTACTGAATGTTAGGGACCTACGAGTATTTCGACGTTACATTGTGAAAAACAGGCATGCTCTCATAAGTGACTGTTTGGGCTCGAGAATATTTTCATATACCCATATCCGAAAGTACAGTCCGCCGTTACATCAGAAGATGCAACTATTACTTATACGCTACAAAGAGGAAGCCATTTATGAGCACTGTAGCTAAGCGTCGCCGGGTAGCATGGGCCAGAACCCATCTAAAGTTGACCCTTGCTCAGTGGAATAGTGTTCTGTGGTCCGACGAGTCCACCTTCGCAGTGATGTATGGCAACAACGGTCGCAAGGTGCTAAGGACTAAGAACGAAAGTAATCATCCCGACTGTTACCAGAGGACAGTTCAGAAGTCTGCATCGCTGATGGTGTGGGGCTGCATGAGTGCAGCCGGGACAGGATCGCTTCACTTTTGCGAGGGCACTATTAACTCTGCTGCCTATATAAACATTCTCCAACAGCATCTGCGTCCACCCTGCCAAAAGTTGTTAAATAGAAGACCAAGCATCTTTCAGCAGGACAACGGAAGCCTCATGCTGCTCGGAACATCAAGGCTTTGCTACAACAGCAGCGTTTCAGGGTCCTTGACTGGCCTGCCTGCAGCCCAGATCTGTCATCCATTGAAAATGTATGGCGCATTTTAAAGCGAAAAGTCAGACAGCGGAAGCCTCGAACACTGCAGCAGTTGCGGGCGTGTATTTCCGAAGAGTGGGACAAAATTCCAGTAGAAAAAACGCAGAAGTTAGTGTCCAGCATGCCTCAACGACTTCGGAGCGTCATTCGTCGGAAAGGTGACGCCACTCAGTGGTAATGTGCAATAAACGGTACGGTGTACGAAGATCATTGCAACGTGTTGAAAACGGAACATTACAAAAAGTCGCTTATTTAATTTTCTCGTTTTCTTTTTTATGTTAAAATGCTATATGACAGTTGTACTAAAGCTCTGTGCACTCAATAAAGTAATTTTCATTTGTTTACAATTAGTTTCGTTGTACTTATCCAAAATTCTGTAGGTGTCCGAAGTTCATTGACGCTAGGGTTGTACAACACCTGTATTTATCACACGAAACCGCATGTAAATCTTTGAGCTTTGTTTCTTAACTTCTGTTTAAAGTTCGCATTTATTTGGTAACTTATTTTGGTAATAAATAAATTAACAACTCTTGTCCACAAAATT
Source organism: Rhysida immarginata (assembly GCA_023313115.1). Lineage (NCBI taxonomy): Eukaryota > Metazoa > Arthropoda > Chilopoda > Scolopendromorpha > Scolopendridae > Rhysida > Rhysida immarginata. Next base: position 646,697 of record JAHWFO010022496.1, read on the forward strand.
ATTAAATCGAAATACGTATATGTCGATTAAATAATTTTGTGGACAAGAGTTCAAAGAATTTTCTGAAATTTTTGTATCATCTCAATTGACAATGTGTGGCTGTCTATACGGATGATGAGACCTACAGATGACTGAACTCACACACCTTTTATCAATAACATTGCACATTGTATCTCAAACCAGCGTTGTTAATTTATTTATTATGTCACTTTCCACAGTAGTTCACCGTTTTCAACTTATTTTGGTAAAGTCCAATGTGCACTTTACAGTGATGTTAGCCCAAATATCACCCGATGGGGAATTTTTTGAACTCAATTGGTTTTGTCTCGGGCTTTTTGGTGAAGATGGATTAATGCTTTATAGTGAGCGACTATTTAACAGGGGTCAAATCCTTCCCAGCTTGGTATATCCGTATCTCAATGAAGAACATTTCCGACACCACAATGACTCTACGCCGCATATTCTAATTGAATATGAACATAAGGAATTTTCCTTGTACTTTCGTTACCCCATTCCTAAATTCCCGACCCTACTAAGCATTAATTACTGATGTTATTGATAAATCAGGCTCTATGGCATAAAATCTACAGATCCCGGAAATCTCTCAACTATTCAACCATCACTGATTGCACTAATATTCATTCATGTGTTAAGGCTTTCAAACATTCAAGTATGTGGCTCTTACGTTAAGCAAACTTAACTTAAATGGTGATATCGAATGAGGTGTTGAAAGGTACTATATGACTTAAGAAGTAGTAGTAAAAAAAACTGGCCACTTAAGATAAAGGTCATGGACGTCTTCAACTCCCAATAACTACTAGGGACATATAGTAAATTATGATCTCGAGATATAGCCATACAGTTGGCTCAAGATTCCTTCTGCAGTTCCAAGACAGTAAAAGCGGTTTTATGGTACCACAATACCTTTTTTTTTCTTGTTTGGCTCACAAACAAGAAGGATTATCAAAGGGGTTCAAAGTTCAAATGAGGTTAAAACAGTCATGTATACTGACTCCCCAGTTGTGTACGCGGCTTAGTATTGAACGACTGTGTCCAAAGGTGTTATAATTCAAATGGTATTCACCAAAGCCGAGAGTTCATCTTCATTTGGAGGTCGTTGGAAGAAATAGGTTCAATCTCCAGTCCTGTCTTACGAATTCTCAATTGGAGAGTGTCTGAAGATATCCAGGCACGCCCGCTGATGTTCTTGAAAAAAAAGGCATTTGGTATTTCCTGAATGTGGGGTAATGCAACACCCCGCAGCACTTCATCGACATATCGCAGTGTCGTAAACTGCCGTTTTGTACTAGAAATAACTGGTCGTTGTAGTTGATAGTACCCCGAATATGGAACTCAAAAAAAAAAATTCAACCCGACTGTCAAAGTCCAAATACATCAAACAGAAACGAGACTTTTTTGCTGAGCACCAGGTATACCAATCGTACGCCAGATAGCTCTAGTTGACACTACTGCATGCGCGCACGACAATAATTTAATGTTAGGCTCAATGTTGGAAAAAGTCTTTTTACTCGTACTTTCTTCAGCTAATCTACCACGAACTGTGTCCGAGAAAGCAGTCAAACAGTTAACCATGCTCACCCACTTTATTATATAAACGCAACATTTAATACAAATAAGTGACGCACAATAATTTTTTGGGCAAAAACTTACTGACAATGAAGCTACACAGTATATCTATTTACGACTAAGAACTAGTCGCTCAACACATTTCTCCCATCGTGGCACCAATTTCATTATGACCAGTTGAATACAAATCCGTTTTCTGGTGTAAAACCATTTGCGGACAGTCGATTTCATGTCCTAGCCCTTGAGTAGTAACGTGGGAAAGACTCCAGCTAGTGGTAACGTTGGGTCTGTGAGATCCAATATACAATACTCATTTCCAAAAAAGTTGGGACAGTGCAAAATATATAGAAAAAACAAAAAGGGATGATGTAACAAAACTTTCTCGCGAATACAAAATAGCAGATACGTTTATGAAATGACATAAATATACTGTGTGCACCAAAACATTTTATATCGTGGCCGGGACGTTCATTTTGAATGGGGGTGTTGCAACACGTTCCAAAATAGTAGGGACATACGTTGTAGAAAGCGCCGTTAGTAGTGGAACCTTCCGAATTGTTCGGGAATAATCTAGAATGATGACGTCGTACTACATTCCGTATCAATAACAGTTGCCATCCGTCGTTCAGGTAACTTATTCGGAACGATGGGTCGAGGCAAGCCAGTTAGCGAAGATCTTCGTGTTCGAATCATTCAAGAATTCACAAACAACGTTTCTCAGCGTGCAGTAGCCAGAAGATTTAACCTGTCATCATCTACAGTACATAATATATCAAGCGCTACCGAGATAGTGGTGAGATCACAGTTCGGAAAGGCCAAGGTAGAAAACCTATTCTGAATGCTCGAGCTCTTCGGATCCTCCGACTTCACTGCGTCACGCATAGGAATGCTGCTATTACGGACATAGCCACGTGGGCCCGCGATTTCTTCGGGAAGCCATTATCGTTGAATACTGTACGCCGGTGCATCCACAAATGCAAACTTAAGTTATACTTTGCACAACGGAAGCCATACATCAACAAACGACAGCAACGTCGCCGTCTGATATGGGCTCGAGCCCATCGCAATTGGTCCCAAGCACGCTGGAAGAACATATTGTGGTCCGATGAATCAACCTTTACGATTGTTTACGGAAATAATGGACGCCGTACACTCCGGACCAAAGACGAAAAGGATATTCCCGCGTGCTACAGGCGTTCGGTACAGAAACCACCGTCTGTCATGGTCTGGGGCTGTATTAGTGGCCATGGAATGGGAGACTTGCACATCTGCAATGGCACCGTCAATGCTGAAGCGTATATACAGATCCTGGAACAAGCTATGGTGCCATCTAAGAGGCGCCTGTTTGGACGACGTCAGTGTATATTTCAACAAGACAACGCCAGACCACATGCAGCGCGCATAACTTCTGCATGGCTACGTCGACAGCGCATTCGTATGTTGGATTGGCCCCCTTGCAGCCCGGATCTGTCGCCTATAGAAAACGTTTGGCGTATTAAACGAAAACTACGACAGCGACGACCCCGGACAGTTGAACAGCTGAAAACCTATATCCAACAGGAATGGGACAGAATTCCGGTTACGTTGTTATAAAGATTGGTGTCATCGATGCCCAGAAGATTACCGTGTGTCATCAAGAGGAGAGGTGACGCCACACCTTGGTAAACGCCGTGCTGTCCCAACTTTTTTGGGAGTGTGTTGAACGTGCCAAACAGGAAAACCACCTGTATCTTTCTTTAAGCATATAAGATATGTGATCCTATGCCTAATTTATCGTTTATGTATTGTAATGCGTTGAAATAAACGGCAATACATTAATCCAAACAAATGTGTTGGAGTTCTTCGTATATGTTGCACTGTCCCAACTTTTTTGGAAATGAGTATTGTATAAAAAAATTTAATAAATTATTTAATAACTAATGTTATTGCTACCAAACTTCGCACATTTATTGCACGAAGACTGCTAACGAAATACACGTTATTTGTATTGAAGAAAGCTATCCTATTAAGCAGGAAATATTTTTTAATACAAAAATTTGCAAGAAAAAGTATATCTTCTCAAAATTATTTAATTTATTCCAGTTCTACTGCACATAAATTTAAAAAAATGGTTGAGTACTTTCAACTTATATGCTTTCTGTAGGAATAACCTTAATTAAAAAAGTTTCGTCAGTGGTAACGTTGGATCTGAGAGACTCAAGTGCATTTTACACATTAATAACTAGAAGAAAACTAAACTAAAACGAAACCTGGGAACTAAGAGTATTTAGAGAATGGGGAGACAGGAAGGTACAAGGAGTTTGACAGTAAACAACCAATTTATAATACTTTAAATCATATTGAAAAGAGGATGATGGGCCCGTCTAACCTAACGTTACCACTGAAGGGCTAGTCAAAATCAAACTTTTGCCTGGCCGTGAAGCTCTTCATAGAACCAAACAGAAGAAAGTCGAGGAGGCAAGGACTAGACAGTATGATGGGTGCTCGAGGACCTCCAAACCATATTCGGCAATGATGTCTTTGGCAATATGTGGCAATAAAAATTCGTACCATCTGGATCTAGCGGTCTACCAATAAAAATTCGTACAGCGGTCTAGGCAATGTCCACCATGCACGTCCATCATTTGTTTGTGAATTTCAGTCAGGGTTGAGCCCATAGAAAAAGAACAATAGTAGAGCTCTTGGATAGTAGACCTCTTTGAAATTAATGCGAATAAAATTAATCTCGACGATCCACAGGTTGGGAACCAGGAATTTATAATGTTAAATGTATAATAAATATACGGTATATATTCAGAAGGAACTCTTGCCAGCTTTCTACGACAAAGTAGTAACGGAGGAGTGTAAATAAATGCAGAAATACTAGTCATCGAGCATACAAAATAGAACATTTACAATCGATAATAAAATATTGCAAATATTCCAAGAAGAAATATTGCAAATATTCCAATCGACGGTCACGTGTGCTTAACAATGTCAACAATGCTTAAAAGAAACAGAAAGTAACAGTGTATTCATTCTTGACATTCTTTACGGTTACTGTTTTAGCAACTGCCATCGGCTTGAAAGGGGTCCACGAAAAAGCCTGAAAAGTTGATACAACCGAGCTAAGATCTCGATGATGATATTGTCGAAAATAGAGTTTGAAAAAGTTAATCCCCTTTCGTTATCGTGCAAACGGCGGACGGCTGGATGGATAAATGTACATACCAATCATGCATTCTTATAAGTAGTTTTTAGCTAAAGCTCCTAATAAACAAAAGTAGGCGCCTTATGCATGGAAATAATTCATTTCTCATGGTTATTTTTATTCACAAGAAAAACGCCTCCATTGCATGTGTAAATTTCAAGTATGTCAATCATAATGATAATATTTTAACAAAAATGCCTCGCGTCATTTCGAGAGTAGCCATTTTAGACATATGGGAGAATATGTAACCGAAAATAAGTTTCGAATATGCTTTTATATAATTTATTCATGTTGCCTGATTCCGGGCATTAAATACAAGACAGACAAACGGATATGCTTTGCTCAAATTCTACATGTAACTGAAAAATAATTTAGTAATGTCAGTTACGTAATTTAAATTATTTTTTTATTTTACAGGGCAAGCAACGGTCGAAACCGCAAGCTGTAGTAATTACCAATATAAATGGTATACTGCTATGGTAGAAGATGATTGGGCAGTCGGTAAAGTTTAATTTTATGATTGTCAATTTAATTAAAATGTAAATTTTTATGTTACCAAATGCATTGAAATACAGGATGTTCATAAAATGAGAGATAAAAAATACGTAGCATGATTCTTCACATCGAAGTAAATAAAAAGTTCCTCATGCAAAATGTCGAAAACCCAATTTTTAAGGGTCTAAACACCAAGCGAAGTTTGATGTATGCAATTACGTTTCAGAAAGAAATGAAAACAATGTTTTGATTTTAATGAGGAAGAGTTCATCTTCTCTGTCACACTACATTCAGAGAGGTATGTAGGTCCTTACGGATGCATTTCCGGACCCATATTTATAGGAAAAATTTTGTTCCCCGTTACCAACTCTACATGGTATTTCATTCTTGACGTCCTTTCTGAATCATCCTATGAAATGGAATAACGCTTGATGACGCCACAATGACGCCATGAAGTACTGTTAAAGCTTGGTGCCAGCGATTTTTGAGAAAAAGAAAATTGAGATTTCGACATTTTGCAAGAGGAATGTTTAGGTTAGGTTAGGTTAGGTTAGGTTAGGTTAGGTTAGGTTACTTTGATGTGAAGAATCATGCTAGGTACTTACGAGGGGCGATTGATAAATAAAGTCTCCAGGTAACTTTTTTATTTGTTAACCGATTTTCAAAATTCTTTTTGTATCTTATACTCACATTTGTCCTCTATGTAATGCACTATTTACTTTTCGACATAGTCCCCATCCCTTTCCACGCATTGCGCCAACGCGTGACTAGTTGGTACACCAGGATTGAATGACAGCTTTGGACCCTCTTCTGGAGTACGATAACGTCTGCCCGCACACGAGTCACCACACACCAGAGCGTTGCAGCGCCTACAGTTCAAAGATGAAAAATTGCAGATCAAAAATGAAAGACTTTGCACATTGCGACTTTCACCACTTTCCAAAGAAGAAAGAGCCCCTTAAGGGACATGAGTTGGTTCTGATGGCGAGGTAAACGCTGCCATTCAATCTTGTGTCGACAACAACTCCGGAATTCCTCTCCGACGGGTTCACCCAACTAGTCACGCGTTGGCGCAATGCGTGGAAAGGGATGGGGACTATGTCGAAAAGTGAATAGTACATTACATAGAGGAGAAATGTGAGTATAAGATACAAAAAAAATTTTGAAAATCGGTTAACAAACAAAAAAGTTACAGCCATGGAGACCTTATTTATCAATCGCCCCTCGTATTATCCCTCATTTCATGAACACCCTATACAAGGAATTTAATACATTTCTATATTCAAGGAAACTGAAATTTAGCTTATTAATCTAAAATTATGAATTAAACTGTTGATCATCTTTTCATTACGGAGAATAACTGTGCTATATGTAGAACAGGTTTTCCCAAACTTTTCCTACGGAACACTTCCCGAATTCATAGGTTATTCCGGAACACTTTTATTTTATACATTTTCCTTATATAATTACTTGTCATAATGTTTCAAGAATATTTATGGTCTTCAAACGGGACACTGGTGTTCTGTGGAACATAGTTTGGGAACCGCTGCTATAGAGCATGAAAGAATCGAAACGTTTATATCTTTGCTTTATTCATAGGTTATTCCGATTCGCATTTATAATGATCTGTTAAAAATCTATTTAGGCTACTACACAAGATATTAGGGCCGAGATTTTTAAAGGGGTTGGTACATGCCTGAACAAATTTAGAAATAAACACCATGGGGGTTAAGGCAAGCATTCCATCTATCCACGAGTTGACGGATTCCCTTCTCATAAAATTCCCTTGGCTGCTGAAGTAGAAAAGCCGTAACCTCCTGTTGGACCTCAGCGTCCGATGTGAATCGTCGTCCTTTCAAATGTCGTTCCAACGGTCCAGAAACGTGGAAATCGCACAGTGCCAGGTCAGAACTGTAGGGAGGATGCTCTAGGACATTCCACTGCATCCTCATTAGTTGCTCCGTTGTCCTGTGGGCCGTATAAAGCGTGGCGTTGTCGTGAAGCAGGGTTGCTTCGGCGATCAGTTTCCCAGCCGTTTGTTCTTGATGGCCACTCGCAAACATTGCAGAGTTTCGCAATATCGATCCGCATTGCCCATTCAAACACATGTGCTTGTGATATGCATGTGTGTCCGTACACAGCCCGCATTCTCGCCCAGATTTCCTCAGATTTCACGTTCTCAAGATCGCTCTGTTCCTCCTTCAGATTACTCTATCTCGCGTATTGCTATGCGAACCGCATACAACCAAGTTTCTATGAACACTAACGAATCGCATGAGTACCAAACATGTGTACAGGGTGTTGCAGATAACTACAGGGCAGTATAACGGGAAGCCTACCCGCTCGATTGCAGGGGCCGGCTCGACATCAAATGATAATTGGGTAATTTTATCAAAAAATGACAGTTTTGACGTCCCCCCCCCCCTCCCCGACTGTGGAAACTGCTGGCTGCTGCAGGCCACCTTCATCTCCCTCCATTCTGCCAATCGACCGAGCCGGCCTTTGCAATCGAGCGGGTAGGCTTCCCGTTATACTGCCCTGTAGTTATCTGCAACACCCTGTATGCATGTTTTGATTTGACTGACCCTCATATTTATTGGCTGATCATTGATAGTAAAAAGCATTGAACAGATTGATGTCCTTCTATAAGACTTGTTTTACGCCGTGTATCATAATACACTATCCTATCAAAAGTCATGGGACAACCCCGATTTGAATGAAAATGAGACATTCCTTTGCAAATTCAGTGTTGGCATTCTTCCCAGCACTACATAACAGAAAGGATGCTACTATGAGATGATGCTTGTGTGAATGCTGTAAGAATATATCAAAGAAAAGAGTTTGCACCAGCAACGCAGCGAACCTCACATCAGCATCGGCAACGCAGCAAGGAGATTGCAATGGTGCAAAGAGTGACGACATTGGACTCTGGATCAATGGCGAATGGTTGAATGGAGTGATGAGTGCCGCTACACCATCTGGCAATCGGATGGACGGGTTTGGGTATGACGAACATTATCTGCCAAGCTGTGTTGTGGCCACGCTGAAGTTCGGCGGAGGATCGTTATTGTGTGGGGGTGCTTTTCATTGTATGGGTTGGGTGCAATCGTTTCTGTGGACGGACATTTAAACAAAGAGCGTTACCAAGACATTCTGGACAACGCAACAACTTCCATCTCTCTGGCAGCACTTTGGCAATGGCCCTTTTCTGTTTCAGCACGATAACGCACCTTGCAATAAAGCAAGGGCTATAGGCACATGGTTTGATGAAAAGGGGGTTCGAGAACTTGACTGGCCTGCCCAGAGCCCCGATCTGAACCCCATCAAACATCTGTGGGATGTGTTGGAACGTCGATTGCGCGGTTGTGCGGAACGCCCAAAATCCGTGACCGAACTGTCCAAGACATTTATGGCAGAATGGCGAAAATTACCTGTCGAAACGTATCAAAAACTTGTGGACAGTATACCCCAGAGAGTAGAAGCTGTGATAGCAGCAAAAGGTGGACCAACAAGATACTTAAATATGTATATTTTTGATAGGGTATTGTATTTCAATGATTATACGCGATGACTAAAAAAATAACTATACACTTTTAAACATTTATCCCGGATCAAATGTTTAAACTTAAACTCCACACCCAAAACAACTTTGTTTAAAATGAAAGATGAAGGTCTCAATAACAACGTAGCATGTACGAGAAATGTCTCGTATAAAAATTTTCAATTCGAACTCAAAATTGATAGAATATATAAATAAACTTTCAATATTCCCCTCCCCCTGCGTCACAAGTTGCCGAGAAGTGCGAAGGAGTTTCGAATTCGTGACGTTATCAGTTAGGCATCAGAATGGACCATGGGCATCGCAATATGAAACAAGACCGATAGTGACGAATGCGATTTTGAAATAGTGACAGCGATATATAAGGGCCGTTAGCAGAATTAAATGCTACGATATACAGCCCTATGCATTATGAAATAAACCGTGAAACGGGATCTTCCGCTTGGCGTCGGCAGTGCCTTACACAGCAGATAGGCCTACCTCCTCATCCCTTCGGCGTTTAGCACATGCTATTGCCATACATGCCAACCTAACAATCTAAATGCCGCTGGTCTGTGTCGTAAAAACGCTGATTTTTTCACTAACAAGCTGACTTTTTTTAAAACAACATATTAATTTATTCATTTGTTAAAAAATTATACATTATGAATTTAAATACTAACGCACAGTTTTCATTAACAAACTTATTTTTTGCTGTGCTCTTCATTATATTGTTTAGTAACTTTCTTGGCCAAATTTACCATTTTTTCATCAATGTCCAATTGGAAACATTTTTTTTCAATGTTACTATTTAATTTAAATGTCAAGATAGATGATAAAGTACGTTCTAATCTTAAATTTCCTCTTACTGCATTTTTGTTTTTTGATATTATACTAAACACTCTTTCTTCCCCAGCATTGCTGTGAGGTAATGTTAATACTAAATGAGCAACTTGAGACACATTTGGAAACCTATTTGCACCATTGTGATCTTTAAGATCATTAATTACATTCCATACAATTTCCACTTTTTCTGGTAATTGATTTTCAGAACATCTTACATAACTACACAGGTCAGTGTACTCATCAAATAATTAATCCATGTCATGGTCCTCAAAATTTAAAGCGTCCTTGAACCTTTCTGCAAAATATTGAATGTTTACTACGTTAAAATCATGTTGCTTTAATCCCCACCCATGCAGCACGTTGGATTATTTCATTGCACGTTGGATTATTTCATTGTCAAATGGAAGTTTTGCTTTGAGATATTCAGCAGTCTCCACAAAAAAAGCTCTGACACCATCATAAAATAATTTTTCATCTGAAACTGCTATGTCTCCATGAGCAAGTAATTTTTTCAAAATTTGTTTTGTGCTGTAGCCAATAAATAATTCATTGTCTGACAACTGGTTTTCAACTTTTATGTTACAATCTTTAGGAATTAACCCTTCTGCATTAATAATAGTTGGTTTTACAAAACAACCTAACATTTTTCTCAACAAATTATTCATCAGTGAATAAATATAATGGAAACAAGGTTCATCTTGTTGAAGAGTGAAATTAAATTCACTTAAGATTGATAACACAGACTGTAAAAAATACAGATACATTTCTGTCATTGGATTAGTAAATAAGTTATGTAAGCGTTGAAATCGATGAGATGAGTCACTCTTAGAGAGAAAATAAGATTTAAGACCAGGATATAATTTTAAACACCTTGCTATGCACTTTTCTAAGCTTAACCAACGAACATTTACATGTTTTAGAGTTTGCTTGTATTCAACATCACAAAATTCACAAAATTCGACTAGATCGTGCTTCCTAACTTGTGAATAATAAAACCAATAATAAATATCTATCATGAGATCCTCAACATTTAATTTCCAGATTTTACAAAGTACTTTGTGACCAACTTTAGCAACATTGTGAGCAATATGGCAAGGACATCCCTGTACAAATACGAGGCATGTTTTTTAAGTAAGTACCGTTTTGCGATTCCGCCGCCGCAGCGCTACGGTCGGCGTTCCGCGCATGCGCGCTGGTTAACTACATCTCTTGTCTACGCACTGACGCCATTACAGTCTGATTCTTCATTGTATGGACCCTTTCGAGGAAAGCTCTATGTAGGTGGCGGTAGCGACATCAGTTGGCCTCTGAAGCCCAGCCACACTTCCGGCGTCGCCATTTTTCCATGCTAAACAATACTGTGTAGTGAAGTGTTGTGTTGTGTTGTATCAAATAGATTTAATACATTTTTAAATTAATTTAATACAATTTTACCCCCTCAGTACAGAAATACGGAAGAATAAATATTTTTAATATTACTGTATTTATTTTAGTTTAATTACAGTGCAATTAATTAATACACGACGGTTAAGTGTTACTCTTGTTACGTTTGTTTTATTTGTTTATGTTACAAGCTTGTTTTCTGTAATTGAATTAAAATAATAAAAAGTTTACGGTAAATTGACTAAAACAAAACTATAATAAAAATATTTTTTTTTATTTAATTTAATAATTAAACTCCGTTTACACTGAACTAAAACACGCATTATATTTATTTAAACGAAGCGTTATTTAAAATCGGTAAAAATCTCGTGTAGCATCCCCTAATTTTCTCGGCTGACATCGATCAGCCCCATCGCGTTTATGTTCTGAATTTATTATTGTAACACACCTAATTAATATGTAAATGATTTATCATATTATCGAAATTATATTTTAAGAAATTTATGCAAGAAAGAATCACGAAAGTTTCGTGACGATGAACTTCAGCTAACGGGCGGTCATTCATGTCGGCCTGGCCGCTCATTATTCAACAAATGAAAAACTCTAAATAGATGATTATAATTATATACTCTTCATTAGATGATTATAATTACCTTGTAAGTGGGAAAGTAAAAGAAAACCTCGTGTATCGTGTCAAGGAGCTACAGGTGAGTAAACCAATTATCGTGCTAACTTTAATACAGTTTTACATAAATTTCATACATTTCTAAATAGATTTAATACAATTTTAAATAAATTTAATAGGATTTAAATGAATTATATTTTAAGAAATTTATCCGAGAAAAAAAATCACGAAATTTCCGTGACGATGAACTTCAGCTAACGGACGGTCATTCATGTCGGCCTGGCCGCTCATCATTCAATGTACACCGTCATGGAACTTTCGTTATTTTTTTTCTCGCATAAAATTCTTAAAATATAATTCATTTTATCGTATTTTATTCATTTAGAAATGTATTAAATTTATTTAGAAATGTATGAAATTCATGTAAAACTGTATGAACCCAATTTGTAAAAACTGTATTAAAGTTAGCACGATAAATCAATAGGCTTAAATCGTTCACTCACCTGTAGCTCCTTGACACGATCCACGAGGATTTCTTTTACTTTCCCACTTACAAGATAATTATAATCATCCTTGGCGTAGAAACATATTCGTTTCACAAAGAAATCGTACAGATCGAGTGATGTTACTGTAGACCACGAATTCACGTCGTTCTTGAAAAACGTTTCTAACATATCATCCATGGGATCTGGCAAATTGTGCTCTTCAAACATTAATTTCTGCTTATATCGTTCGCTGGCTACGCCGTTCAAACTTTTAAAATATCTGCTTGACATAATATAAACAGAAAAATCGCCTAATATTTGTATAAAGACTTGTAATTTAAACTACACTGTAGTTACACTGTACTAAATGCTCTGAAACGGAAGTTAGTAAGGGCTGTCGTAGGATCGGTCACGTGGTTTCCTGTGACGCGTTGTTTTGTTACCGAAACGGTCAATACGTTGTTTACTGAGTGTTTAAGATGCCTCCGACAATCGTGAGTCCTGCCGATTGTGAAGTACGGGCTCTTATACGATTTCTTAGTGCTAAAGGCGTAAAACCGATCGATATTCATCGTGAGATCTGTGAAGTGTACGGACAAAACATTATGAGTGATGGAATGGTAAGGAAATGGGTGAGAGCATTTAAAGATGGCCGCACAAATGTGCATGATGAAGAACGGAGTGGGCGTCCTTCGGTCGTTAATGAAGATTTGGTGCAGAAAGTGGACGAAAAGGTGAGAGAAAACAGACGCTTTACAATTTCATCATTGTGCGACTGCTTTCCTCAATATTCTCGTAGTGTTTTGTATCGCATTGTGACCGAGAACTTGAATTACCGGAAATTGTGTTCACGTTGGGTTCCAAAAATGTTGACGGATTTGCACAAAACCCAACGTTTAGGCAGTGCATTGACTTTCCTTGAGCGGTACCACAATGAAGGTGAAGATTTTTTAGACCAAATTGTTACTGGTGAAGAAACATGGGTGGCCTACGTCACACCAGAATCGAAACAACAATCCATGGAATGGCGACATTCATCATCACCCAAAAAAGTGAAGTTTAAGCAAACAATTTCTGCCCGGAAAATCATGTGCACAGTTTTTTGGGACAGAAAGGAGTATTGCTAGTGGAGTTTCTGCCTCGTAATGAGACAATCAATGCAGCGTCTTATTGTGAGACATTGAACAATCTGCGTCGTGCAATCCAGAACAAAAGACGTGGCAAGTTGAGTAAGGGTATCGTTTTGCTGCATGACAATGCCCGTCCACATGTGGCTAATCGGACCAAAGATCTCATCAAATCTTTTAAATGGGAAACTCTAGATCATCCTCCATACAGCCCTGATCTGGCGCCCAGCGACTACCATTTGTTCCTGCACTTGAAGAAACACCTGGGTGGTCAGCGTCTTCAAGACGATAACGAAGGCAAAACATTTGTGATACAGTGGTTAACAAGTCAGGCGGCAGAATTTTATGAGGAGGGTATTCAAAAACTGGTGCCACGTTATGACAAGTGCCTCAATATTCACGGAAATTATGTAGAAAAGTAGATTAAGGTACAGGCTTTCATGTAAAAATAAAATTATTGCGATATCTTTGCACGTCTTTTTTTAATTCCAAAACGGTACTTACTTAAAAAACATGCCTCGTATATTTGGATTTTTCTTAAGAATTCTAGTCATTATACTGTTTCTAGATCCAATGTTAACAGAAGCATTATCAACACTTAAACCAACACAATTAGTCCATTTTATTCCATTTCTATTCATAACATTATCCATTTCTTCAAAAATGGTATTTGCTTTAGAACTCTCAACTAAACGCATATCTAAAAAATTGGTAGTAACTTTGCCTTTAGTGACATCATAAACATGAATTGTCATTGGATTCATCTTTAATCCCTGATCATTAGAAAATGGGTACCTTTAGAGCCATCAACTGATCATTAGAAAATGGGTACCTTTTCATCTTGTCAACTAGGTTTTCGTGCAAAATTTTACCTAAACAATCGTTAAGAATGCATGTTGTTTTTGTTCGTCCACATCGAAAATTTTTGGCTAGTTCACTGTCGGGAAACATCTCCTTAAATAATGTTGCACTGCAGTCAGCAGTTGAAATGGGTAGATTATGTTAAATCAGATGAGCAGTGTACAAAATCTCTGCTTTTGTCACCTAATAATTTAATTCATTCGATATTCAATAATTATAATAATTTACAACATTATCATTTTTATTTTGCATTATATTAAATAAATTACCTTATTTAACATTTCAGTGGCATTACCAAAATATTCATTCAATGTTTTTGATGAGCAAGGTTGTGATATTGCATTGGACTTATGACTTTCTGTGGAGCTGTGATCATCTAATGCAGAAATGCCACGACTTAAAATTTTAATGTGGGCATTACACATACAACAGTGGGCAAATTCTTTGCCTCGTTTAGACGGTTTAACCCAGGAATATTTTCGTTGATACCGCTTGTTGAATGTAATTGAACTTTTCTTTACTTTCAGTTTCTTTTTAATGGGCTCAGCAGTAGATTCACAATCTGAATTACCTTGGCCGTGGTGAACCTACTGCTCAGTTGAATCATCACTTTCACTTCCTAATTCCGAGATATTCTTGTCTGAATCGTTATGATGAGCCATTAACCTGTTTCAACTTCAATTTCCTCGGAAAAATAAGCCTATCAATCGGAAAAATTCACTAACTGACGGGGGTGATACACTAAAACGCGAAACGCGGAAAATTTTTTATAAAAGCTGATGCGCGGAAAAATTTAAAATTCGCGGAAAATCCGCGCCAAACGCTGATGGTTGGCAACTATGTATTGCGGTCGTTATCTTGAAGAACGCTAGGCCCGTTTAGAGTTCGAAGAGCATCTAGTTCCACCTTATACGCGATCTAGTTTCAGCGAATTTCTTGTTTGAATTGATACTGAATTTAAATAGGCGGATGCGTAGACGAAACAAGACTCTTCAAAATGAGCTGAACACACTATGCTGTTTGGAGTTGGATACCAGTTCCCTCGCTGTCAAAAACTAATCCACTGTTTTTTAATCGATTCTGATTATGGAAATCTATGAAACGAGAAATTTCTATCCGACTGTCTATTTACACATCCAAACAGACAACATACTGAAGGCATACCGGCATAAAACAAGTTCGCAAAATCTTACGATATGTAGAATCGTTCTAACCGAAACTAGAAGGCGACTAGCATCTCGGCGACGAAATTCCCCGTGGTTCTCGCGGCAGGAAATGACGCCTTGTTTCGCCGTGTTCTCTGGAGAAGGCATGGAAGATCCCACGCCAATTTTCAATTTTCCGAGACATTTTTCTTAATAAAATATTAGGAAAAATCGAAAAATGTTCAATAATATATGCTCTATTAACCTGGATTAATGTTATGATGCAAAAAAAAATAAAGTCGATTTTTTCCGTGGAGTTTACCTTTAAGATAGACCACTGTGCAAGACGCCAATAATGGAAGTTTTATTTCTATTACAAAGATTTTGCAGTCAAACGCCGCTAATAACGAGCTTCAAGGGACCGAAGTTTTAGTTTGCTGCATCCATGCATTCACTATATCCGATCCGATAACAAAAATGGATAAATGAAATAATGGATTAATTAACAAAACCCTCAAGGCTCAGACTCTTTCCTTAGAGTACTCCTTATAATTATGAATGTGCATTTTATGGATAAATAAACTAAAGATTCTACGCCACTGGTTTGAACCTACAGTTTATACAAATTGGTTTCATACACTTTTAAATGAATTTCATACATTTTTAAATAGATTTAATACATTCAAATGAATTTAATACGATTTTAAATAAATATAATTTATTTATTTTTCAGTGTAAATGGAATCTAATGGAGTAAAATTGTTTTAACTATTAGAAATATATGAAATTTATGTAAACTGTATGAAACCAATTTCTAAAAACTGTAGTTTTCTAAAGTTGATACAATACAAATTTAACGAATTTACCTAAGTATTGTATTTCATGAATATTTATAATACTGTGTTTGGAGTTTTATCTTTTATTTCAAGCATTAACGTGATATAATTTTTTTTATGTGGGTTATTGTGATGCTTAATTTACACGCTTATGTATGATATGATGCATTTTTTTTTCAATATTCATACTTGTACCCTATGCTTAGAAATTACATGATAGTTTGAACAATAAAAAATTTCTTAATGTATTTCTATATGTATATTTTTTGTTCTAATTTTGGAATCTTTTTGAATAGTTGACTTTTTCAAATTTGATTTACTTTTGTTAAACGATTTTTGAACATTTTTAACGAAAATTTGATTAATGATTGATTAACTTGAGAGAATTAGAAATATTTTAGAGATATTAGAGAAATAATATTACTAATGTTATTTTGCTAGATGAAAATTCTATTCAGTTCTGAGATCTCCCGACTCTAACACCTTCTGGTGGTGAATCCATCGACAACTGGACCCTGGACAGCGCAATCGATCATGTACTTCCTGGATCATCCAATTTCGCCAAGTCCTGTTATATTGGGAATCGTGGGACCAGGGAAGAGGAAGAACGGAATTGTAATTCTTTCTTGGTGGGACGACTAGCTGCAAGTATAATTAGAGTCGTTGAGGCTCTTGTAGAACGTGATATCAGAGAGTTGTCTGTTTGCTTCATTAATGTAGTCAGAGGTGTTCATGCGGGGTTAATTGTTATGTCAGGGTTATTGCTAAGGCGTTTGATGCAAAGAAATTAGTTATTGGTGAGATTAGGAGGAGGTTTTTTAATATTTTTAATGATGGAGAGGATGTCAATTTGTATGGACTTGATGTAAACTTCAAGCTCAGGATTGATATCATGAGGAGAGGTCCAGTCGCTAGAATATGGAAGGTTGAGCTGGTGTCAGGAGTAGAATTGGAAGGATTCATGCAAAGGTATAGACTGGATCTGAGGGCACGGCTGAAGTTATCCACAGAGGAAATGATATCAAAAGTATCAATGGTATTAGGAGTGGGACGAAGGAAAGGCCTTTAGATAGGGTTCTGATTTCGAGGGACGAAAGTTTAGTGGCAGAAACTTTTCTGAACTCCCTGTCTAAAAACGATCCACCTCCCTCCACCAGCTCCAGCTCCTCCACTCCTGGCACAACCGCGGTTATTAATCTTTCTACCATTAAACTTTTCTGGGCCCTTGTCTTTCTATTTCTCTTTTATTCGTTATTTCCTCTTTTTAATGTTTTTTTAATATTTTCTTCTATGTTCATCATAAGTCTGTCCCTGTACCCTTTGGCTTCAGTCAGATCTGCATGTGATAGCTCCGTTGGGCAGTGGCCTTTAACCCGGAGCTCTTATATGCGGATCCGACTGTATCATTCCTGACCTCTTATATAGTTTCTGTCATTGTAAATCTGCATGTATTATCCCTTCGCATTTTTCTCGCCGCTCTCTTATCACCTCCTTTTTGTCCTGCTTGTCCTATCCCAGCACGTCTTGGATTTCATCTCCTGGCCTCCCATTTGTTCTCTTCTAGTATTTCAGCTAATACCGTCTTACTATTTCCTATGCTAACTATATATAAGTACTCCTTTCATAACTTCAGGATAATTCTCTAATATTCTCTTTCTTTTTAGAGAATTTTCCTTTTTGCTTTGATAAAAAATAGTTTCTATCCGAAACGTCAGCTTTTTGTTTTTATTTATTTATTTTAACTTGTATTTATTTTTTATTTTTTAATTAATAACTATTATTTATTGTATTCCAGGGGTTTTGTGTCTCATATATTCGTCTAATCTCATTTTAGGAACATACATTTTCAACCTGACTTTTGACTGCCCTGTTAAATATGAAGCTAAAGATTCAGAAGATGTAGAGAATGCCCTCATTCTTTCATATTTGGAAAGAGGGGTTGAAAACCTCAATAGCGAGGCAACAAAAAGTAAATTTACAGTAAAGTTAAAGAAGGAATTGGACATTCTAGATCAGGTAAAACTAGTTAACTTGCAAAGATATTTCAAATTATGATTAGCAAAATAACTGAAAATATTGTCATCAAAATATTATCAAATAAATGGGAATTACGTAATCAAAGGATCATTATGGACACCCGCTGCAAAATTTCAGGAAGAGAGAGGGTCACAGAGGCAAAAATTCCATTTTGGTGAAGGGAAGGGGGAAACAAAATTTGTTTAAATATCATAACTGTCAATAATGCTGTCGAAGTCTAATTCAGGCAAGGACAAGTGCCTGCCTCCCCCCCCCCCCCCACCATAGGTATCATCGTAATTTGTTTTTAATTGATCACTTTAATGGTAATAACGTTAAAAATACAGAGATATCAATTTTTAATATACAGGGTGTTAAAAAAGTCTGTTACTAGTCTCAATAACTAATGGGAATTTCCAGATTTCGAAAAAATTCTATCCTATCAAATCAGGTGTGGGCTTTTTTAATTCTGGCCTTCATATTTAATTTCAAGATCAAATTTAATGCATATTGAAAACCTTAAGAGACAGAAAAATAAAGTCAATTGGAAAGTTGCACAGCAGCCTAAAAGTACTCTAAATCCTTTATCCGATTTGATGTTGCAACAATGGTTACCTAATTAAAAATAATATTGTGACAATATGAATCTAAAGCCACAGAAAACGCCAAAATGTTCAATAAGTTGACCGTCAGATGCTACACTCAAATTCTGCGCGATGTTTGATGGATTGATGCACAGCTGTCATTGTTGTAGTGGTTATTGCTGCACATGAAATTGTAATTCTCTGCTGAAGTTCTGCTAAACTTACTGGTGGTGTTTTATAAACGGTATTTTTACATAAACCCATAAGAATAACTCTAGAGGTGTTATGTTTGATGAGCGGGGTGGCTATGTGATTGGTTCACCTCTTCCAATCCATTTATCTGGAAACATCAAGTTTAAACATTCATGTGCTGCCTTTGAAAAATGTGGAGGTGCACCATTCTGCTGTAAACAAAATTGACAACATTCTTTTAATGGCATCTCTTCAATAAACTCTTGCACAACAATGTTTAGAATAAGAACTGGATAACGCTGGCCAGTGAGATTTCCATCGTAAAACTTGCTTGTTGTACATGTACATGCCACACAAAATTTTTGTCCTCTAATTCAATTGGTGAGCAGTAATGGAGGTTATGATTATTAACAACACCATTACGTGCAAATTGTGACTCAGCTGACAAAAAATCTTCTTTGTGAACTGTGTGAGGATCATCATCAAATTGACAAAGAAGCCTGTTACAGTATTCTGAACGTATTTCATTGTCACGTGCATTAAGGCTTTAATCACAGTGCACATGAAATGGATGAAATTTATGATCATGAAGCAAATTCCACACTAATTCTAACTGCAACCAATATCATCAGCAATGGAACATATGTTTGCATGTGGATTAGCAGCAATTGCAGCCTCATTTGTTGCTGGTTTTTGTCGTCTCTGTCTTGCATGTTGTTGAACACTTGTCTTGAAGGATGGCGGCGATTTGGATCTCTTTCAGCATACGTTTGGATTACGATATATACAGGGTGAATACAAAAGTCTGAACCCCCCTTTTATTTTTTGAACCGAAGCAGATAGGTCAATTTTGATGAATCCAATGAATAGGAAGTTGTGGGTGGTGCACTTTTCATCATCCCAAATATGCAAATTAGGACACATTCAAAATTTATCTCAAAAACCGTAAGGGATAGAGAAAAAAACCCAATTGCAAACTTGTTCAGCATAAAAAAACAAACAAAACCAAAAAAATTCATCCAAATCTGACCAACCAATCACCCATAATCACCCACTGCACAAGGAAATCTGAATGTTGATATTTCCACCATGTAAAGCATACAAATCAAAAAATTAACATAAATTACCATACTCATATTCACTTTCATGCGGTAAAACAAATAAAAGGCATGTTTCAGCACACAGAAGACAAAACAATTCCAGGATGGCAAGCTACACTGTTCCGGAAATGGTCAACATGATCTGCTTCGGAGAGGCAAGGGGAAACCTACATGCTGCAGTTAGGTTGTATCGAGACAGATACCCTAACGAACGCCATCCATCTCGTCAGACAATGCGTCACATTATTCAAAGATTCGAGGCTACAGGGAATGTTAATGCAGAACGAGGACGACCAAGGGCACAAGGCGACGAGGATACAACAACACTAGTTCTGGCTGCAGTTGCTGCAAATCCCCACAAAAGCAGCACAGCAATTGCTGCAGATGTTGGGTGCCATCAGAGAACTGTTCTCAACATTCTACACTCACATCAATTTCACCCATACCATATACATTGTCACCAGGAGTTACTGCCATTGGATTATGTTGCTAGGGCCGCCTTCTGCAACTGGTTACTTACCTGCCTGATGACAATCCAAACTTCATTCATGAGGTGTTGTGGACAGATGAAGCCCAGTTCACCAGGGATGGAGTTATCAACAGGCACAACCATCATCATTGGGCAGACGAAAACCCACGATGTCTGCGAGAAGCAACTCATCAAGTGAACTGGAGAATCAATGTGTGGTGTGGATTGTACAATGACACTGTGGTTGGACCGTATTTTTACGATGGAACACTGACTGCAGAACTCAACCGGGCTGAAATTCTCAACGCGGTAGTCACAGACTTCATTGACAATTTGCCATTGGCCTCGTATCAGCGCACGTGGTTTCAGCATGATGGAGCTCCTCCACATTACGGGTTGGTCGTTCGCGAGCGTCTAAGTAAGATGTTTGGACAACAATGGATTGGCCGAGGAGGACCAGTTCGTTGGCCACCCCGCTTCCCTAATTTTACACCACTTGACTTGTGGGAATACCTGAAGGACAAGGTTTATGCTACGCAGCCCGCCTCACTGGAGGATCTGGTTCAACGAATCCAGGAAGCATGCCGAGGAGTGACACCAGCCATGCTTGCCGATGTTTTGGCGTCCGTGCCCAATTGTGATAAGGTGCCCACAGTCGTCACATCGAGCATTTTGTTGATTAACTTTTTTTTAAACTGTTTGAAGTAACTTTTTTGTGTAGTGTGACTGTTTGTAAGCTAAAAACAGTTCACCACGTGATTGTGGGTGATTGGTTAGTCCGATTTGGATGATTTTGCTTTGTTTTGTTTTTTTTTTAGGCTGAACAAGTTTGCAATTGGGTTTTTTTCTCTATCCCTTACGGTTTTTGAGATAAATTTTGAATGTGTCCTAATTTGCATATTTGGGATGATGAAAAGTGCACCATGGGATAGGCCACCCACAACTTCCTATTCATTGGATTCATCAAAATTGACATATCTGCTTCGGTTCAAAAAATAAAAGGGGGTTTCAGACTTTTGTATTCACCCTGTATTTTGTTGGCTTGTACCATAACAAAATACGAGGGCAGCCGAGAAAGTAATGCACCACAATTTTTTTCTCCGTCCCCAACAATGGTACGAATGCGAAACTTGAAATATGCATTCTTTTGAAGTTTTCGGAGTGCGCGCGCAATGTTTCCGTTTCTTCCGATAGATAGTGTACGTGCAGCAATGGCGTCTGTAAGTGATGTACGTTACAAGCAGCGTGTCGTCATTGAATTTCTCACTGCGGAGCAAGAACGGTTGGAAACATTCACAAACGTTTATGTGCAGTTTATGGAGCATCAGCAGTCGACAGTAGTACGGTTAGTCGCTGTGCACAAACGGTGGGGCCATCAGAAAGCGGTTCGGCGGAGCTCCAAGATTTGCTTCGGTCGAGGCGGCCATTCTCGGCTGTCACATATGACAAGATGTAGCGTGCTGACGCGCTCATTCGTCAGGACCGACGAAGAACGACTCGGCAGTTGGCGCTGGAGCTGTCAATCAGCATAGGAAGTGTGGGTGAAATCATACGTGCTCTTGAATACACAAAAACGTGTTCACGGTGGGTTCCGCGCTGTCTTATGGAGGAACACAAAGCTCTGAGAAAAAACATTTCGTCTGAGTTGCTGCAACGTTTTGAAGCTGAGGGGGAACCTTCTTGTTCCGGATTTTGACAGCTGATGAAACTTGGGTGCATCATTTTGAGCCCGAAACAAAATGACAATCGATGGAATGCCATCATCCGCACACTCCACAGAAGAAAAAATTCAAAGCCCCTGCTTCTGCTGGTAAGGTCATGGTCACTGTGTTTTGGGACTGTGATGGTGTCATACTTGTTGATGTGATGCCGAGAGGCAGCACCATTAATTTTGAGGCATATGTGAACACATTATCCAAACTCAAGAAGCGCTTCCAGCGACTTAAACGCCACAACAACCCAACAACCCAAATGATTGTTTGTTTCAACACAATAATGCTCGCCCTCACACAAGCTTGAAGACGTCGTAACCCTTTAAGAAACAGGGTTGGACAGTGTTACCCCATCCATCCTACAGCCCTGACCTAGTACCCTCAGACTTTTACTTATTTGGGCCATTGAAGAATGCCGTTCGTTGAAGACATTTTGAGGATGACGAACAGGTGATTCGCACAATGAAGATATGGTTGCGTAAACAGAACAAGGAATGGTACCGACAGGGCATACACGCCCTGTGTCTCGCTGGAGGAAGGCCATAGAACGGGACGGTGATTAGGTGGAAAAATATGGAGTGCATAAGAAACATCATTCTTTACTGTGTATAAGTTTCATTGTGTTCAATAAATAATTGATGAAGAAAAATAATTGTGGTGTATTACTTTCTGGGCTACCCTCGTATCATGTCAATCATTTCATTTTGAGGGAACTCTGCCATTTTTTGAACCATTCAAACACTGATCAGAATCAAGGCTGCTGATTGACGAGTCAAGATTGACGGGCGATGGTGAGTGCGTTGTGAACGCCATGAAAAGAGACTGCAGGAGGCTATTGTGGGCCGAAAACAGGCTGGTGAGGGTAGTGTGCATATGTGTGGGACCTTCTGTCGGGAGAAGTTTGGTCCACTGATTCGTCTAGAAAGCAATTTGAATGCCTGTGGCTATCTGTCAATCCCCAACGTGATTGTGTGTTCCAGCAGGACAATGCACGTCTCCTTCTGGATTGGTTCGAGGAACACGCTACTGACTTTCGAGTTTCCCTCTTGGCCCGCTAATTCGCCGGACATCAATCCAATCGAACATTTGTGGGAGCACCTTGATCCCCATTTAAGGTAGCTGGACCCTCCACCTGTGACTCTCGAAGCTCTGTGGTCAGCGCTTAAAGCGGAATGGACTCCCATACTATCGGACACATACCGCGCACTTTCTGCGTCCATGCCACGACGCCTAGCAGCAGTTATAGCGGCGAAGGGTGGCTACACCCATTACTAAGCGGGTGGTCATAATTCAGTGATATGACAGTGTAAATAAGAATATAATTTAGTAAGAAAATATAAATTTGTATTATGATGTCGAATTGTTAGTAATAAAGAAAGTATATTTACTTTACACTTCTTCAGAGTCAGTCACTTCTGAGTTACCCTGAAGAATGAGATGAATTGCAGAGGCAGCGGAAGTTGATACAGGCTTCATTATACAGAGTGATTCAAAAGTTAGTGTGCAGTAGTGCATGGAAACTTGTAGAGCGCACACATCAGTGCACTTTCTGAAAGACGTCTTTGCTGATCGAATCATCTCGCGTGGCATCTGGCCTGCACGCTCGCCGAACCAGACATTTTGCCTGAGCTGAAGGAGGAAATCACAACTGAAGTTAAGTAAATCTCACCAGCCATATTGAGCAGAGTGTTTCACAACGTGCAACTGCTCTTTTATCTCGTCATCATGGATTGAATGTCTCTTAAGGTGCTTTTTCTTCTTTGGGAAGTGGTCAAAGTCGCAAGGTGCAAGATCTTTCATCTTTGAACTGCAGTTGTTCATCGTTGAACTGTAGGCGCTGCAATTCCTCTAGAGTGTGGCGAGTGTTTACGGGCCAGCGTTATCGTGCTGCAGAAGATGGTCCAAAGCTGCCATTAAATCCTGGTGTCGGCAACAACTCCCAACTTCCTCTCCGATGGGTTCATCCGAGCGGTCACATGTTGGTGCCGTGCGTGGAAAGGGATGGGGATAATGTCGAAAAGTGAATAGTGCATCAGATACAAAAGAATTTTGAAAATCGGTTAACAAATATAAAAGTTACAGCCATGGAGACATTATTTTTCGATCAACCCTCGTATCTTCTCTACATTTACTGAAGTTTCTTTTAAAATCTTAATGAATTCACATTGAAAGGAATAAAAAAACAGCTGTAGAATGCTTAAGGCAATCGGATATTAACACAAAATTTATATTTCTTAGGATGCCTTGTTCATCTGAAGAACTGTAATATATAAACGGATGTATTGCAGCTTGGAACTCGAGGTTTAAAAATTAATATCTTCAAAACAGAGCAAAACTTAGTTTTGAAGCTTTTGTATTGTTTTTATGAAAGTATGTGTAAGATATTAATAAATTTTTAACGAAAAGAAAATACCCACCTTTTGAGAAATTTGCATAAATAAAATATTTTTATTAAATTCAAATATTTGCGCATGCGTAATATAATTTTAAAAATTTCATGTAGAATCTACAGTTAAAGAGCTTTCATATGTCACCAATAACGTCTTTCTAAGTAAAATACAACCGAAGTTACAGTACTTCATAGATAAGGCCCCCACTCAAATGTCCGTAACTTCCATAAAAAGGAAAAAAATAATAATAATATTTGGCATTCATTACCAACTCCATAGGGCAATTGTATATACCAAATTTCATTAAAATTCGAGAGGTCAGTGCCAAAATTATAAAATTTCTTCCTGAATTGACGTGGAATGACCTATATAACTTTTGTGCAATTTCACAGCATGCAAGACAATGGCTCAGTTGGTCAGGGTCAGTATTCTCAAATGTCGCCTTGCCCACCTGTTTGGCTCAGCGAATCTATCTCCGTCGATAATGGAACAATACTCCCTGTACACTCTGCAAATGGTTGCTCGCTGTACATTATGGACTGCTACGGCTTGACGTCGCATGCCTTGATCTATGCATTGTGACATTCGTCTACGTGCTGCAGTCTCCCTACGACATTTCGACTCCAGACCACTATCTCCAAATTCGAATTGTTGTATTCCGTCCAGTTTCTATTCCAATATGACGCATAGACCAACCGGCTATAAATAAACCTCGACTAGCCATCTGTTGTAACAAATAATGAAAGAGAACGTCGATATGAAATTAATAAGAATAATGTTGGATTCTCCAAGCATTAGGTAATGATATTATTGAAAAAATGGACTATCGCAGTCATTTTACAGCCATGCTGTCATTAAGTGTCTTAAAGACACCAAAGTTGTCAAAATGATTGGGTAGGAGAAATTCCCGATCTGTGAACCGGGTGCCCGTCCTACCATTGGGCCATCATCCTCACTTTTTCCACACCTCCTTTCTCTTTCTTCTTTTTACGTTCTCTCTACTTTTCCTCTCTCTTCCGGAAAAAAGCGAGGCTGAGCGTTTGCTGTTTTTTCTTATCGCTGATTGGCTGTTTTTCGTCCTGCATCGCCAATGCGCGATCGGCACACCTACAAATCGCAGCGGGTGAGGACGACCGGTGAGTGGTGACTTGTTTACTCCCGATCGCTTTCGATTTTGATAATAGTTCTAATAAATTGGTTGTTGAGTGTGTACAGGACGTGCGCTAACTCCGTCCATGTTTAACATAATTATCGTACCTCGCATAAAACTAAATAATGATTTCACAGCTGCGTGCACAAGCAGTATTCTTGTATGAGGAGGCAAAAATCAATCATTTTAAAGGAGAACTCTACGCAAAAAATCTATTACAATTTTTTTACAGAATATCATTCTTTGATATAAATATAACGCATTTCCGTTGAAATTTTTAAATTTGCTCCATAATTTCAATATAAGAAACTGCTTTGAAAAGTGAAAAACTACGTTTTTGCACTCCCCTTCCGCTGGCCATTTTTCTCCGAAAGTGACGTAATTTGAGTCAAAGGAGGCCAACAAAAAAGAAAGGCCCTGACGTAAAAAAGTTTCCTGACAAACAATCCAGCCTTCATTGTTTTCAACAAATGAAAAAAAAACTGACTGTTAAAATCCAAGATGGAAACAATGAAAATTAAATTGTTTTTCGGTCTACATTGTTATTCTGATTACATTGTTTTTCTACGTTTGACTCCAACTATGTCACGGCCTCACCCAAGATGGATGCCTTCCGATTTCAAATCGCGTTCATTATTTTCGTTTTTTCACACATTTAGAGTTCGAATTAAATTATTTTAAATATGCCACGGTGTTATTAATAGGTGAGGCTTACGATATAAATAAAGTTGTAAATGACCGCAGAGTTGTCCTTTAATGCAATGAAACACGTGTTTGAAGGACTTGTGCCTGATAGAAAAATAGAAGCTTTCTGACTACTGGAAATGTTCTAAAATAATCTAAGGG
The DNA here is from genome assembly GCA_023313115.1 of Rhysida immarginata. Taxonomy (NCBI): domain Eukaryota; kingdom Metazoa; phylum Arthropoda; class Chilopoda; order Scolopendromorpha; family Scolopendridae; genus Rhysida; species Rhysida immarginata. Next base: position 673,274 of record JAHWFO010022496.1, read on the forward strand.
AAATCGTCGTTGTGCTCCTGAGGAGAGAGTAGAAAAAAGTAAAGCCATGTTTCAGAGAAGCCAAAAACTCAACAATCATCTGACGTGCTTCCAGCAACATAAGCGGCATCGTTTGTGACAAGAAAATGAATACAGATTGGATTTTCTAAGTACTACTAACCGTGCATATGTATAAGTTTTTAATGTGTGTCAAATAAAATTTTGAATTCTTCTTGCATTTCCAGTAGCTTTATTCATAACATAAGATCTGAGAAAACGTAGAGTAAAAAGACAACCGGAATGGCTTGTCATCTTCCGATGAACGGTTCAAAAAACAATTTTTAATAATTTTAATACTAAACATGAGTAAATCTCTGTCTCAAAGTGTATTTTCTCATCCATATTTCGGCACCAATGGGATTTTAGCTGCAGTGGAATTAGTAAACTGTGTCAATAGTCCAGTTGTAATTAATTTGAAATTCGCACAGATTTTCCACTTTGACATAAAATTAATACTTCTTGCGCGCGCGCGCACACACATACACACACACACACACACACACACACACACACACACACACACACACACACACACACGCACGCACGCACGCACGCATATATATATAATAAATTATTGGCAGCAGTAAATTATTGAGCGGCCTCATTGCTCGAGATAGTCACCCTCTACCATTAAGCGTTTGTTTTTTTTTATTTTTTCACTGAAAACTCATGATTCGGGTATATACGTTGCGAAAAAACTTTCAACACATATTCTCGAATCTTAATTTTTTAAGATCGATTTCAGTGAAAAAAAAAATTTTTTAAGTTAGGGTGAGCGAAAGCGTAGGCCGTCGCTTTTAGATGGTGGTCGATCAAAAATTAGAAAACAGTTTTCATGTATTCATTTCCTACGAGGTATTCACATGGCCAACCTCTAAAGTTAAGTTTCCAATTACGATAGTCAATACGGTCGGTGAGAAGTAGAACACTTATGGCCGTATTCACCACCTCGGGTTAGTCTGAGAAATACTATCAACAGTGCATTTGCACTTCTAAAGACGATTTAGAAGACTTAAGATGAGAAATGATGTTTTAACATTTCTCTATTGGATAACGAGAGTCATGTTAAGGTTAAGGTTGACTCCGAGTTGCTTCATGTTTATGAGACGAGAATACACTTACTGTAAGTCTACTAGAACCCTTTATTCCATCACCTATTGTGCTTTATGTGATGACTCTTTCTTCTAGCAATCGCCACGACATCTTATTTCCACTGTAAGAGGCTTCTACGGAGAACAGCAAAGTCGATTCTGTTCCACTCTTCTTGGCAGGGTATCCATAATCTATAAAGTCTTCTCGGAAGTCTTACAGTCAGTTTCAAAAGTTTGGGATATCCTAAACATGCTAGTAATGCTTGTCATTACATCGTAAATAATGAATTGTAATAATTGTTTTTTATAACTTTAACAGTTGGAACAAATATTTTCATCTATTTTCTATATTTATACAAAATTTGAACACAGTAATTTTATTAGAAAATAAATGGTTTAGAATTTTTCAAGGGCGTGTTGTTTCAAAAGTCACAAACATGGTTCAAAAGTTTGGGATGATTTGGGATATCGTAAAAAAAATCAAAAAAATATCTATAGAAATATTTACTCTTCCTATGTCCCTCTAATCTATAATGTACTTGGCCATTTTAAATAAAGAAATATAAAATTGCATACTAATTAAGAGGCATGATATAAGTTAAGAGCAAGAATTCAAAAAGAACAGAAAAATGGGAAAGACGACGGAAGTTTCTCAAGACGATCGCATAAAAATTATTGAACTGCATGCTGCAGGGTTAACCCAGACTGAAATTGCCAAAAAAGTCAATAGGAAGCAAAATACTGCCAGTCGCATCTTGAAAAAATGGAGAGAAGAAGAGTCGCTGAGGCCAAAGCAACGTCATGGACGCCCCAGGAAACTCAACACCCGAGACATGAAAGTGCTGAAGAACATTGTAGGAAAGAATCCTCGTACAACAATACGGCTGCTTGCAAACGATCTATCAGATGCTACACAGAAGCAAGTTTCGCATCCCACAGTGTATCGTCATCTACAGGAGATGGATATACGATCACATCTTGCAGTAAAAAAACCTCAGCTCACTGATGCCCAGAAGAAAAAACGTCTTGACTGGGCGAGAAAATATGTCGCCTGGTCACCTATCATGTGGTCACGTGTGATTTTCAGTGATGAATCAATGTTTTGTTTGGATTTGAACAAGAATGATCGTGTGTGGATTCATTCCAAAAACAAACAGCATCCAACATCTGTCAACCGCTCTGTGAAGCATCCAGTTAAAGTAATGATTTGGGGTTGCTTCAACAGTGCTGGAGTAGGACAATTGTGTTTTATTCGTTCTCGAGTGAATACTGAGGTTTACATGGAAATGATAGAATATTTTCTCATCCCAAGCATTGAAACGTTGTGTTCATCAGATGATTTCATATTTCAACAAGATTCCGCACCTGCACACACTGCTAAGAAAGTACAGGCTTATTTTAAGGAAAAGCAAATCAACGTCTTAGAGTGGCCAGGGAACTCACCAGACCTTAATCCCATAGAGAACTTGTGGGCAATTATGAAGAAAAGAGTTCGACAAGTTACTCCAAGAACAAAAAAGGATCTGATGGCTTGCATCCGAGAAGTGTGGTCCCAGATTTCTCTAGAGACATGCCAAAATCTGGTTCATAGTATGCCTAAGCGAATTCAAGCCGTAATTCGAGCAAAAGGCAACTTTACCAGGTGGTAAAGTTTAATATCCCAAACTTTTGAACAAAATTTCTGACTTTTGAAACAAAACGCCCTTAAAAAATTGTAAACCATTTATTTTCTAATAAAGCTATTGTGTTCAAATTTTGTATAAACATAGTAAATAGATGAAAATATAAATCCCAACTGTTAAAGTTTGTTTAAAAATATATTAGAATTCATTACTTAAAGTGTAATGGCAAGCATCACTGATATGTTTGGGATATCCCAAACTTTTGAAACCGACTGTACATGAAGAGCTCATTTAAGGAAACTTAATCCATAAAATCCACGGGAGAGGCATCGGGTGACTTGAAAAGGATGTCTGAGAATATGCATGTCCTTAATCCCAGTTTCAATTCCAGCACAGTGGGACAGTCGATTTACCACTGTGGTAGGATGCTTTGTCCTGGTGGATGTACACGTTCTTCGCCCTAGGGATGTCATTACATATGTCTTCTAAGACATTTTCCTGATAGTAGTCACCATTTATCGTTGCTTTAGATCCCACCTTTTTTTGATGGTCGGCCATCCATTGCAGCTGTACCCAGCAACCACCATGAATCCTTTCGGGAAACTCTCCTTTCATTGACGCACCCAGAGTGATCGAGTCCATCACCCTTTTATCAATAAAAAATTGCCCGTGTCTTGCCATTTCTCGATAAATAGACCCAAGCCTCCTCCTGTGTTCTTCTATTTGTCGCCTGCCAAACAGCGTTCATACAGTTTTCTGCTGTTGGTTCGTCTCTCTGCAATATGTCTTGGCAACAAAACGTGAACTCTGGCCTTATGACAGCATCTATTTCGAATATTACATTTAAACGATGCAACAGACGTTCAATTTTGCTTGCAATGACCTATTGTGTTGGCCTTCAATGTTTGAATTAGTCTTAATACGGGAAAAACGGGGTGCAGTCTTGATTATTTGGTCCATTTGTCTCCTGCCTTTGAAAACTTTTGTTATACCATTCTTGGAAATAATGAAAATGAAGAACGGAATGGTAAGTTCGATTATTACCGAACTTACGTGTAGAATTTCACGAGCTTCGTGCATTTCAAACACGTGCTACGAAGTTTTAACAATCGCCACCATAAACATGAAACAACCTACCGTAATCTAAATAGCATTATTACAAAACAAAAGAAATAATGAAAAAAATGTAATAAACTTGCAACATTCCAAAAAGGAGCTATAGCTGTGATGTAGAAGTAGTATTAAATTCGAATTTAAAGTCTAGCGAAAATTACTAATAAACAATGGAAATTCATTTAATCCTTTCCAAATTTACGTCTATTTTATTGCTCAACGCAGTACAATGATTGAATGATTGACAAAGCGATTATCACTTGCGCGTATCCATGTCAGCAATGCTTAAAAGATAATCAGACAGTAACAGTGTATTACCACGGCCTCCTAGAAACTACCAGGCCTAAACATGAATTAGAACGTCTGTAATGCATTGTCGAAGCACTAAGATTGTGACGTTGAACTAACTTCTGAAATAGCACTTTCTCGTTAGCCTCGAACACTACCAGTTCGACGTAACAATGTTTTATCTTTTCACTAAACAGGTGGTGGCCTTACAGTATAACAGAGGGACATCAGGAGTTCCAACTAGTTTCGCCATTTATTCCCGGCTTTGTCAAGGATATACAGCAAGAGGCATGCAAGCCTTTATATATACAGAACAGTGGTACAAGCAATGAGCGTAAATACATACAAGAACCAATAGGATAAAAAGCAAGGGGGCCAATGAGAAAAAGGACGTAATGGCCAGTAGAATAAAATAGAATAAATACAAAACTTTTTAAGATACACAAAAGAGAAGTTATACAGAGATGGTGCGTTTAACGCGGACCGAAAAGAGAACATATCCGGTTGTCCGAAGACAAGAGAATTAACATAAAAAAAAACATAATAAAATAAAGGGGTAAGAAACTTACAAATTGCAGAAGAAACATAAAATAAAGAAAACGAGAGAAAATCATAGTAGATCAGATAAAGAACTAAGTATAGAAAACACTTTAAAGTCCGTCTGGCAATTGAGAAGCAAGTGTGGGGTGGACTTCTTGGCCTTAAATATTTCGATCGCTTCGAGGGTAGCAGTTTTTTCAGGTTTATTACAGATGTGCAAGACAGACATAACCTCTTCTTTTGTCTTAAAAGTGTGTCCGGAATCTGCGAGATGGTTTGCATAGTGGGAGACACGGTCCCGTTTTCTATACGAGTCAAGGTGTTCCTTGAATCGCAATGCAAGATTGCGGGTCGATAATCCCACATAGAACTTATCGCAAAACGCACAATTCAGGCGGTAAACTCCGGATTGGGAATATTTGTCGGCGGTGACGGAGGTGGGCGGGTTCAGGGTGCGAGCAGCTGGGGTTGGAGTACGAAATGATATACGGAGGCCAAGGGACGTTAAGAAATCGGAAAGCTGGGAGAAATTAGGTCCCAGATATAGTAAGGACGTCCACTTTTTAGTTTGGGGCGAAACAGGAGGTGGGGAGGAGAGAAGGGCCCGTCTGCGGCGGTGAAGAATGCGAGAGAATGTGGAGGTCGAATATCCATTGGAGTGGGCGAGGTGACGGATTATGCGGAGTTCTGAAGATCTGGATAGGGGGGAGAGGGGGAGCTTCAGGGCACGGTCGATTAGGAATCTCAGTGAGGCTTGTTTGTGGGTGGCGGGATGTGAGGAGGAATGGTGTATTAAGTTGGAGGATGTGGTCGGTTTACGGAAGACAGAAAAGGAGAAGCGGTTAGTGTGGGGATTGTTGGTGATGAGGATATCAAGGAAAGGGATGGACCGGTTAGTTTCTAGTTCAAAAGTGAATTGGATATGGGGAGAGAAGGAGTTAAAGGTGTTAACAATATTAGTGGGAGTAGTGGATCGGGAGTCAAAAAGGATGAGGATGTCATCGACATATCGGAAATATGCGATGACGGAGGAATTATTGAGGAGGGGGGTGACGTGTGTTAATTCCAGGTGCTGTAGGAAAACCTCAGACAGAAAACTGCTGAGTGGGAACCCCATTCCTAGCCCTGTGGGTTGGGAATAGTAAGAGTTGTTAAAGGAGAAATAGTTCTGGGAAGAAATTACAGAGAGGATAGCTAGTAGGTCAATAGTATCGGGTGCAGGGAAAGACGCGGCTAGTAACAGACACTGTAGGATAGAAAGGGTGGGGGTGACAGGGATGTTAGTGTATAAGTTGGTGATATCAAGGGACATAAGGGAGAGGTGCTCATCCGTGTGGATGGAAGAAAGGGACTCAGTAAGGGTTAGGGAATTGCGTACATTATAAGTATTAGGGAGGATTTTCAGGTTAAAGAGGAAGGTGGAAAGGGATTTAGCAACGAGGTGGGCAGGAGCTGGGGAATAGTTAACGACGGGGCGTATAGGCATGTTAGGTTTATTTGTATTTATTCTATTTTATTCTACTGGCCATTACGTCCTTTTCTCATTGGCCCCCTTGCTTTTTATCCTATTGGTTCTTGTATGTATTATAGCGTCCGCTATCTCTTACCAGACTGTTTTAAAAATAAAAAAAAATAAAAAAAAAAAAAATTTTGTTTGATTCACTGAACTTTAAATAAAATATACTAAAACTTATTTATACGTTTTTTATTACGACACAAGAATGAGGATATGAATCATGCTTAGTATTGTTGCGATGAGATTTAAGAGGAAGAAAACTAAAACTCACAGTTGCGTGTTAATTTTGACGTTGTTACAATGAGAAGTTAACAAATTGCAAGAAAAAACAATGAAAATGACAAAAACAAAAAAAAATATAGATAAGGCAGGCTGGGGAGACAGGAATCAAGATGAGTAGAATCTTCCCCCTTTACGGGAATCCGTTATCGATACCTTTTTTTTACTCGCCGATTGAACTTTGAATTTTGATATAACATTTTGTTTAAATTTTGATTTTGAGTTTCCTTGAGGACAAGCGATCGGATTAGAAGACGCCTGATTTCTCACCGAAAAAATTCGGACAAACGTTCTACCTACAAACCCGATTAGAAGATATCATTTCGGTGGAAATTCTTCCTTGATCGACGGAAAACAAGGTAAAAAATATTTATTTATTCCTTGGTGGGCCCCGCTGTGAACGTAAAGAAGCTTTACAACCTATTTTAAAGAAATTGATAAGAATCCGACCTAAATAAAAGTAAAAGAAAAGTAACAAAAGAGATAACTTACCTGGAGTGTGTTACAGTATTTACGCTCATTGCTTGTACCACTGTTCTGTATATATAAAGGCTTGCATGCCTCTTGCTGTATATTCTTGACAAAGCCGGGAATAAATGGCGAAACTAGTTGGAACTCCTGATGTCCCTCTGTTATACTGTAAGGCCACCACCTGTTTAGTTAATAGGAACAGTATTATGATCCATCCTTCCACCGATATTTTATCTTTTCCATGTTCAGGCCTGGTAGTTTCTAGAAGGCCGTGGTATTACTATAAAAGAATCTATTTTTACAGACCGCGTGGGTATATTCAATATTTAGCCAGCGGTAAGAGCCAAAAGTAAAAAAGAAATACGTATCCGGTATTTCAATTCTCCTTGTGGATTAGAGGTTTCATCTTTTTGGCTTTTCCATTCCACGGTTTTTTTGCTTAATTCTTATTTTTGTAACTGGTGTAAGTTTTCTATCCACTACATGTATAACAACAAATCATCGTTCTCACTGTCCGATTTTAGAAATAAAAAAACATTTTCTTAATCTTATTTCAGAAAATTCCAGAAGCAACCCAGTGGTTTCCTTATATGAGCGTTCATTCATTACATAATACGGTACTTAATGATATTAGGCATTTAATTACATATGTATATGATTTTAAGAATGTTAAGCAGCTATTTATCTTCCTATATTTATTTCTTTAGAGCTCGTATGGATTTAAGTTATCAATTGTTATCAACAACGTAAATAACAGGGCACCGAAATTCGAAAAAGAGTCTTACAATTACATTCTTCCAGAGGTATCGCCTTTATTTAAGAGTTTAATTTATTTATAAACTATCTACTTGCAAATTAAGCTCAAGTCATAAATAACTTTTACAGAACTTTCCCACAGGAGTAGATATAACATTAGCCTATAATAGCTCAATTGTAGCGTATGATGAGGATTTTCCAAATGATACCAATATCCCAGAACTAGTGTTTGAGATTTTCGAAGGCTCGGTATATCAAAACAGAATTCTTAAAATCAAGACGATTTCGAAGACTTTTCTTCAATCTCAGTCCTTTATATTTTCATTATTTCAGGAAAAAAGCGATATTTTCTCTATCAGTTCAAGTTCTTCGAAGAACCCCAATGACTTCAAGCGATATACTGTCCAGTTAAAGTTAGAGAAGAATTTAGATTATTCGGAATCTAAGCAATACCAGTTGACTTTGATTGCCAATGTTTGTATTTCTTTAATAATATGGTCACGCGAAAAGGGACCTGAGGGAAAATAATAGATTCCGAGAAAAACGCATTTAAAGTTTGAAGACGTGGACGAATTCTTCTAGTAGTCACTGAGAAGCTAAAAAAAAAAAAAAACTAATAAAAGCTACAATCTATGGGGCGATGTAAACAACCAGGGCACACCATACATTCATTCAAGCAAAAGCATTACATTAATTGAATATATGCTCTGTATAAGAGTCAATTAAAACTGAGATGCATGAGAAAAATAATTAATATTAAAAAAACTGCTCCCTATAATAATGATCTGTTTAAACTAAAATAAAGTTGAAAGTCCAACGATTGTAAATTATCAAAAACAAAAAACAATTTCTAATCCCTTCAGGTCCCTTTCGCGTGACCATTCACATTTGCGAATAAGTAATAATAAGTTTTTGAAAAACTCTACCACTGAAATGATGAAGCCAAATTTCATATTTTTAGTTTAAAAAATCACCGACATTATGGAGAGGGGTTTCTATTTTAAAATAATCTCCTGAGATATTAATAACCGATTATTAAAAAAAAAAACTCCCAAGATGAGATTATTAAAAAAAAACTTAAAACTTTTTTTTATGAATTGGGATCCAATACGTCCATAAGTATTGTATGGCCGGAGGCCGACGAGTTGGGTCCTTGGATGGATCTGGATTCACGACTGCTGTATGATGGTCGCAGCAGCCGGGGAGGTGGGTGAAGATTGTCGATTACTGATGGTCGCCCATCCAGTGAATAGCCATGCCTGATGTAGCTTGACTTTACAGAAGTTGTCTTCAGTGAAAGCCCATCAGGCCCACTTATTATTATTAATCGAGAAGGAGTGTTTAATAATAAATTAATATTTTGGTATTCTAAAAAAATATGTAAAAATCAGTAAACTAAAATATTTTGGTAGTGTAAAAAATCAGTAAAAATACTTTCATTGGGGGTACATTGGTTTACTTACTAACAAAGCATCCACTGCCGGACCCGGTGGGCGAAAGGGCTGGGGCGCAGGCTTCAGTGCTTCTCGAGATCCTCGGGTCGCGGGTTCGAATACCGCTGTTGCACGGATGTTGCGTTTGTCCCTTAGTAATCTCGCGGAAGGCAACGGAAAACCACCGCATTACCATTCCTAGTTCGCCAGTATCAATTGGTCGCCAACCTCCGATAGGAGATGGAACATTAAGAAGAAGAAGAAAGCATCCTCTTCAAGTTATTAAGTACAAGGTTATTATATAACAAAATAAAAACCAAATTACCTTAACTGTGGATAAATAACATCAATGGTAACACAAAGAGCCAAAACCGCTTTTCCACAACAAAATACGTATCCAGGCGTAATAAATATTTTGTTGTGGAAAAGCGGTTTTGGCTCTGTGTTACCATTGATACAAGGTTATTCATTAGTCACTCTGGAATTTCCGAAAGCGTTTTACAATACAAAAACCATAACACTTTCATAAAAACGTTATACATCATCGATTACAGAAGCTGAGAAAGTTTTTCTGGAGCAAAAGTTTATACAGGTGCTTGATATGGCCATTTTAGTAATGCGATAGATGTCATTCTAAAATCTAGTTCCCGCCACACAAATTGTAATGTATCAGTGAAGATAGTATCCAACGTCATCACAATTCGCTGTCGAAGTTTTTGTAAATCCTACGGGCACCTACCTAGAGGGCCCTTTAGGTAATTCCATAGAAAATAATCACAAGTAGCCAGATCAGGTGACCATGGAGGGCAGATAAGCGATCAAACAAATGACGGGAAGCTGCTCATTAATGCCTGCACGAACCTGGTTATTTTATGTGTGACGGAACGTGATCTTGTTTGCATAGGAAATCTTCCATAACGACTTGGAGAGTTGCTCATTTATGTGTACGAAATTGAATTCCGCATGAATCGCGTCATTGTTGTTGCGAATCCATGCTATTGTTATCACGTTAAGCCATACCCGAGAAGAACAAATTAAAATCCAATTTTAGTTTTAGTAGATACAAATCCACCGCGAATAAGCCCTCTTTGGAAGGCCCTTTCCGATCTAGGAATGTTAGATTCTCGAATGCTTCAGAAATGTAAAAGACGTAGCTTTTCAATATCTAAGGCAGCCGTGCATGTCATAAAGCCGCATAACAAATGTGGACTGGGAGAAGAACGAGCTCAGCGTTACTACGTAAAAAGCATCCTACTCTAAATAGCATTACTGGAGTGGTGAAGAAAGTCAAGGTTAGCATCGAAACCGTCAATCCCAAAACTCCAACCTAGCATTGCCTCTTCCGTCGTAGTATCGCATGAGGTTGCATTATTAATCAGATTTGCAAATAGAGCGAAAGGCACGCCATAATGCGAGAAAATTGTATCAGCGACACCCGGCCAGGAATAAAGTGGAAAAAAGAGGTAAGCTTAGGCGAAGGATGGATCTTAAGCAACTGCAAAAAAAAGGACCAAAGGCTGATGAGATTTTGTGCAAGGATACTTTTTTCTAAAGATATATATTTGTTGCCGGGTTCAGCTAGAACCGGAAAATTAACGCTGCGAAAAGTTTCACCAAAACAAAAATTATTTCCGCCTACTTATCAGACAAACATACTGGAACCACTTTATTGCTCTGATATCCCACGTCTCTACGGTGCAGAAAAGAATGCGGTTTGGCTAAATAAGACTTCAAACAGCATGGCTAATTCGACGATTGCCTTCACGGACAAGATGGACGTGGAAATCGGAATCAGAGCTGTCGATTTCAGTAACATTCCGGTAAAAGTCACCAGATACTGTTCCTATGGACAACTGTGCTTTTGCTCTACCTAAAAGGATCTTGGGATACTGACGACTTCGCGGATTAGATGGTCTATGGAAAGCCTGCAATGAAACATGGAATACCACTTCCGTCTATTCCTTTCAGCGTGCTCTATTGCAGTAAAAACTGCAATGTCATGTCATATAACCAAGATGCTAGATACATAAAACCGGCAGTGGCGCATGGAGTTTCATTAGCAGTACAAAGCATTCCAATTTCGTTCTCATAAACGAATCAATCTCTGTAGATGGGTAAAATTCATATGTAAACTATTGCATTAAAACATTAGCGCTTCATAATATTGAATGAAGAGTGCGTATGAAGACCCCTGTATATTGTAATTTACCTTTTTTATTTTTTTATTTTTGCATAAGCCCTTGTCGTGATTTCAAATGAATCTAAGCGAATTTGTACCATCTCTTAAAATAAATTTTTGATTCAGATTAATGAACGCTATCCACAAAACTAATCGCTATTTTCACGGTTAAACAAAAAAGCACTTGTTTTCTCAAAATCATTTAATACCTACATTTTATTACAATTTAATGGAACTTTCTTTTTGAGTGGCCAGGTTATTTCAGGTGTCATCCATTTGAAAAGTTCTCACTGAAAAAAGTACAACATTTTATTAATCAGGACAAAGTCCACAATGGAACTGCAAGCATAACGGTCGATGTCCAGGAGTCAACCTCAATTTCTATTCCCGTGTTCGAAAAACGTAGATACGATGTCACCATTGAAGCTGAAGAGGTTTAATAATTTCTCAATGAAATAAAAAGCAATATAGGAAAACAGCCGCGGTATTCCGTGTATTAATTTCTGGATTTTTTTTCGTAAATAGCTGAAACAAGGCACAATCACACTTAAACCCCCAATAAAAGCGACTGCAAAACAAGGAGATCAACAATATCAAATTAATTACAACATTGAGCTTGATATATCAGGTAAGTAAAAAATGTAAAGAAAAAGAAGTCTAAATTCTGTTTCTAATTTCACCATATCTCATATAACACTATAGATCAAATGTTTCTGGACATGAAAATAATATGGTGTTGAACCTATCTTTGTTTCTATTTACCTGTACTCTCCGAGGAACACTTTCCGAAAGATTTTGGTAGATATTTCAGAAATGTTACTTCCATTCTTCCCGAAGAGAGTTGAGTTCAGTCCCTGATATGGGCGATGTGTCCTAGAGCATAGTCGTCTCTCCTATTCATCCACAGGTGTTCAATGGAATTTATATCGGGCTCTCTGCAGGCAATCCATTTGTTCATCGCCTGCTTCTTCGAATCATTCTTGCATACACATTTTGTGACACGGCCGTACTTGAAGAACTCTGCAGCAGCTGAAGACTTCGATGGTATCGCATGTGGTAGCACTCTCAAGTAGCTCAATCATTTTATATTATACTGGCTGATATACCCGGCGTTGCTCAGGCTCTTTTTCGATCAAATTTTGCAATTTCTGAATCTGAATACACAGAAAAAATGAACATTATTCTCCACCTTTTTTCTCCTGCACTGTGTCAAACTCACTCAGCTATATCCAACATTCCAAGACGAGCAGTTGTAGAACTGCTAAAGGGGCCGTAGTTGGAGAGGCCATCCATTGAGAGTATTTTAAATGAATTTTTTTTGATTCTTTAATATGAATTTTTACTATATGAATTCTAAGCTTTTTTCATGTGCTCATTTTTTCTGTCATCCAGATATTCCCAAGTTTCATCAAAAAAAGAGCCCGAGCAAGGCCAGTATATCAGCCAGTGTTATCAAAATTGCCAGTTATTGAGAAATTGCTTGATTAATACGAATGTATCGCAAACGTTCGTTTTCTATTTTTGCATACATGTTCACTACATACTGATGAAATAGTTGTCGACATTTGAATATGTGGTTATCTGCCTGTTCTCGTATCATCAATCGATATGCGTTGTAAATATTGTAGATATTATAAATGTTGAAAATAATATGTAAATGTTTATTGTACCTGTTGAAGGATTACGTTGTTGGATATTAATATGATAGTCATCCTCTCCTTCCCAGAAAATAAGTGGATATGGCGGACCATCATATGAACGATGAATATCATTTATGGTTCATTTTCAAGTGGCAGTAGCATCATGTACAAACAATATAAATATGCAAATCAGTGTTAGTAGGTTTAGTTACAACTGTCATGAGTAAGGGGTTACAACCCATGTCGGACAGCGGACGGGCCGCCCACGCCTCATTGATTCCAGAAGTGCTGACCGCAGGGCTACAGTTGGCCAAATCACCATGTGGTACAACCAGGGACGTCCCACAACTGTGTCCGTGACCACAATTCGGCGAACCTTGGCAGCTGCAGGCTTTGGCAGCAGGAGGCCACGATGTGTGCCACTCTTGACAGCTGCACATCGTCGGCAACGCCTAGCCTGGCCAACCAACATCGTCATTGGACCGCTGAGGACTGGCGAAGGGTTGCCTGGTCCAACGAGTCACGGTTTCAGCTGTATGAGGCCGATGGCCGTGTCTGGCGCAGGCCACACGAAGCCTTGGACCCCGCTTGTCAGGTGGGGACCACTCAGGCAGGTGGAGGCTCCTTACTGGTCTGGGGTGTTTTCTCGTGGATGCGCTGACGAAGGCAGCTTGGCTGCCGAAATGCGCATTCGTATGAATAAACTTTTGTTGTGGATTAGTAGTTTCCTTGAGTCCTTGTTAGTCTTCTTTATACTTTCCATTTAGAATGGTTGCTTCGATCATGTTGTTCAGTAATTTTTTTCACCGCTAGCCGTTGTGCCGTTACAAAGACGCGGTTGCTTGATATTTCGCAACATTATGATTACCGATCTTTAATTGAAGATTGTGAGGCGGCAATTCTGGCAAATGCAGCGAGTTCAAAAATTCGGCTGGATAGTTGACGACATCATCTTGCTTAGTAGTGGAATCAACTGATTTGTATGTCCTTAATTCACCGGAAATTTCATTTTGAAATTTGAAATTTAATTCATTTACATTCAAGTTTTTGGCCGCCAATATAGCTCGTTCGCTCAACCAAATATCCATGTATGAGTCTAATATTGCTTAAAATAAACGAGATATGGGTCTAGATATAGCAATAATGGAAAAATTTAATATGAGCCTACGCGTTTCGACGTTACGTCATCATCACGGGCAAAGTAATCAAGTGATACAAGGGCACATGGCCATAGTTCAAACACATGGAATAACGTTAGCCAATCAAGATACAGCAGGCTAAACAATAATAAAAGAATAACTTTCTTTATACACTAAGTTAGCAAAACTCATGGGATAGCAAGCACATTGATTGATGGGCATGGCTCACGAATTCACAGGGGTAACGGATTCTGGGAATGGACCATTAGACGTTTTGGGAAGAGCTTGGATAACTGATTAATCAGAAATGGTACGTCGTCGCGTGTTGACGTCTTTTGAACGGGGTATGATAGTAGGTGCCCGACGCATGGGATGTTCCATTTCGGCAGTGGTGCAGGAATTTGGCTTGCCCCGCCCAACTGTCTCCAAGGTGTATCGGGAATGGCTGGATGAAGGTGTAGCGTCCCCGCCCCCTCAATATCAATTATGTGGTACTTAAGTCTCAGCTTCCAAGTACCTGGGAAAGGAAAAGCTAAGGTTCGGAACCGATATAAGAAAAACTCCTTACACCACTGTGGCTGACTTTAAACCAATTTATTTTCCCAAAATATATTTAGTTAACAAAATATTCTTTCCTTAAAACTATAGACTTATCCCGAGGGGCCCCTTGTTTCATGCATATGTAGAAGTTAAGATTTACATAACGTGACTTATTAAATCACAATGATCAAACCAGCTGGCACTCTTGTCAGAAGAAAAGGACAATCCGCAGCTGAATAACAGTCTACTTGAGGCGGTGACGGCCGCTTGACATTGAAATTTGGGTGATACGATAACTCACACTGCCGAATCAAATATTCCCTATACACTAGCACATGAAAGCGCAATGCTCTCCTTTAATGGTTAGAAAAGGGGGGAGAAACAGTGACCCCTCTTGGTCATTGTGAGCTACCCATTACATCTCCCACTGGAAGAACTTTCTCAGTGACTTACAGCATGTACTGTATGAGTATGCGTGCACTTGTTCTCCCATTTCAATAGTCAAATGTATTGTGCCGAATTACTGCTCATGCCTCAAAACTTGCTGAACTGATAACATTTTTGTTGACAAGGTGCTTAATAAAAAATAGATTACTTAATTATTGCTCTATTTTTAAACAGCTGCCGACATTAATGAAACCTTAATCTACCATACACAAATAAAGCGTGTGCGCTCCTATTCATTTAATCTGTCTTGAACTTTCATCGGACAATTATCCGTTGTTTCGTTATATTGTTTATACTTGGGTCCATGGTTTTACCGCAAAGGAATCGAACGGACTCACCATATCTTCATAATCTGGACAGTTACAAATGACGGTTGAGGGCTTGCCATGCTCCACTCAACTATCTCTTTAAACGGTGTCGTCGAGTCAATTACCACTCCTAATGCCATAATCGGGGTCCTTCATGAATTCTCGTGTGCTGCACATCTCCACTCAGTCGGTAAGGCGATCCGGTTACTCATGTTGGAAAAGAATTGCAACATATATAAAAATCAATAAATTCAGTTTCAGAACTATTAACGCATATTTACTTGATCCCCGGTAAATCGTAATTTACCCTTCTTATGGAATGCAGTTATTCCTTAGCATAGAGTTCCATAAAAGTCTTGATCACGCACAAAACAACTTTCTACAGCTAGTATGATTTCTTCTATTTCGCCAATATATTAGGTATCATTCATCAATACTTTCTTTCGTAACGTTCCAGAAAAAAAGCAAAATTTTTTACAAGAACCTCTCTCAACAGCAACAAGAGAGAAAAAAAAATCACAGAAGACAGAAGAATATTTTTACAACAAAACAAAACACACGTTCCTCCAATTCGCCGAAAACGATCGTAACAATCCTCCGCTGGAAGCTGAGCTATCTTCTCTGAACTCCCATTAACAATGCAGCTCCAACAGAGGACTATGACGTCCGCTCACGGCCTATCTATCTCTCAGAAAAGACAATACAATACACAAATTATTTCTAACGCACCACAAACAATAACCTCACACAACAAACAACCCTCACTACTATTTCATAACCAAAAATAAAAACAAAAACAAAACAACTACCAATAACACACCTTATTTGCTATTATGTCTATCCTCCCACCATCAGACACACGTGACTCATAAGACGAAACGTCACAAAGGCATCACAGTCCACAAAGGCACCATACCGGGCGTCCAGCTGCCCTGAATGATTGTGACCGGCGACACCTGGGACGAATGATTCAGAGAGACAGGACCGCAACAGTGCAGCATATCACAGACCAGTTCAATACTGGCCGCACTAGAAACGTCTCTCGGTGGACAATCCGTCGGAATCTGCATGCCCTCGGGTTTGGCAGCCGTCGCCCTACACGGGTGCCAATACTTACCCAGCGTCATCGGACACTCCGGCGTGCATTTGCCACCAACCATCTTGGCTGGACTCTGCAACAGTGGCGTAACGTCATATGGTCAGATGAGTCACGATATCAACTATACCACGCTGATGGGAGGCACCGTGTGTGGCGCAGACCTCACGTAACGATGGATCCCGCATGCCAACAGGTGGTGGTGCAGTATGGTGGGGCGTCAGTGATGGTCTGGGGTGCATTTTCCTGGTTTGGAATGGGCCCTCTGGTTATCCTGGATCAAACGTTGAATGGTCCACGGTATCGTCAACTCATCGGAGACCATCTGCACCCGTTTTTGACATTTCAACACCCTGACGACGTAGCAGTCTTTCAAGATGACAATGCTCCACCACATCGCTCCAATGTCGTCCGCGAATGGTTCGAGGAGCATGCAGGAGAGGTCCAACGACTGAGCTGGCCAGCCCGGAGCCCTGACATGAATCTCATCGAGCATATCTGGGATGCTGTTGAAGTCAGGCTCCGGGCACTAGATCATCCGCCCACGAACGGGCAGCAACTATCTTCGGCTCTACAGACTATCTGGTGTTAACTGCCTCCAGAAGTGTACCAGGGACTTGCAGACTCACTACCACGCCGTATTGCTGCACTCCACAGGACCAGAGGTGGCCCGACCAGATATTAAGTAACTATCCCATGAGTTTTGCTAACTCAGTGTATATTAACTTTATTCTTTTACTAGCAGAGGTACCCGGCGTTGCCCGGGATAATTACACTTGTAGGTAAAGAGAACAATCTCAATTATTGTTCACTCTGGTTTGTTTACATGCCTTAGGTAAACAAAGCAGATTTTTAGATATCAATTCAGATCGTGTTCCAAGCAAGGAAAAATATTCTCCAATGAACTTTATACATCATATAAAAATTATATTTATAACTGTGTATTCCGTGGAATTTTGTTAGATTATAATTAGCACGATCTATTTGTAAATAAACATTGACGTATATTTCTAAGGTAAATGAAATGATGCTCAAATGTAGACTACACTACAAAGCATTTTTGTAAGAATAAAGTAAGCCTAATCTAATGGTCATATCATCAATGCATTTGTGTTTATATCAATTCTTTTTTGTTTATAACTCGACAGGAATAGATACATCGGTGCATGAATTTCTGTTGCCTACGCAATTTCAACGTAAACGGTTCTGATCCTCAAACTTAAATTTCATAGACACTTCGGACACGTGAACCCTTTTGCAAGTGCGTACAGGGTGTTGCAAAAATATACAGGACAGTACTGCTGGGTAGCCTATTCTCTGCTTCAAGGGCCGCTTCATAAAATGATAATTGGGAAATCTTAACCCATTTGCACCGAAATTGTTAAAAATGGAAATTGAGACTTCATATCCATTTTGTTTTCCCTGTAATGTTGTTTATAGTTATCGTCGTTAATTGTTTACGTAATTGTTGTTGATTTGATCAGCAATGGTAGCAAAGCTGTTGATTATGACGCCATCGTGGAGAGGATTTTTTGGTTTGCCAGCATAAGCATTTCCAATTGTAAATAAGCGCTAATTAATAGTAATATTTAAGACGAAAACTAAATTTGACAAATCTACATACTATGACCTTTCATTTAAGACCAAAATGAATATTAGAGGTGCATTAAGTTTTCATCAACGAACTGTCGAAAGAATCAGCCTTGCAACTTAAATTACAGATTTTGCTCAGATGACAATAGTCAGGTGACGTTTCAATACGTCGCCAACAATGGTTAAACGTGCAACAATAATGCAAAGCTGTGTCAGTTTTTATCCTATTATTACGCATGCGCTTAAAAGAATTTTGAATTGTAAATTAGCGCTTATTTATGGTAATAATGGACAGGAAAACTAAATTTGACAAATCTACAGACCAAGACCTTTCATTTAAGACCAAATCGAATTTTATAGATGCAGCATTTTCCATCAACGAACTGTCTAAAAAATCAGCCTTGCAACTTAAATATATAGAATCTGTAGCTTGGTCGATTGGCAGAATGGAGGGAGATAAAGGTGTCCTGCAGCAGCCAGCAGTTTCCACAGTCGGGGAGGGGGGGGGGGATAACGTCAAAACTGTCATGTTTTTGATAAAATTACCCAATTATCATTTGATGCAATCGAGCGGGCAGGCTTCCCGTTATACTGCCCTGTAGTCATCTGCAACACCCTGTACAAGATGATGAAGGGTGTCTGTGCCCACTCCACAGGAAATATTCAAATGTGGATAATACAGCACGATCCCAGAA
Source organism: Rhysida immarginata (assembly GCA_023313115.1). Lineage (NCBI taxonomy): Eukaryota > Metazoa > Arthropoda > Chilopoda > Scolopendromorpha > Scolopendridae > Rhysida > Rhysida immarginata. Next base: position 692,059 of record JAHWFO010022496.1, read on the forward strand.
GATATAATTTGCCAACTGTCAATGAAATAGCAGAAGTGTTTGAAGCCGACGATGGAGAACCAACCACCATTTGAGCGAGATTTATGCATCTACCCACCAAGCACGGGAAACAACAGACAACACATCCATTTTGAGTCCGAAGTGTGATCCAATGACTTACCCCTTGCTGTTTTTTCATGGAGAAGAAGGCTGGAAGATGAAATTCAGGAGCAATGAAGGGACGAAAGTCAGCATGTTAGCCTTCTACTCCTACAAACTGTAAAAAAGGCCAGGACTGTTTAATCCAGTGTTGCACGCGGGGAAACTTACTCAGCAGTATATTGTGGACGCGTTTTATAAGTTGAAGGAGACCGTCTACACTGGGTGAAAGAAAATCAGAAGACTTTGAGAGTGGAGGCTGCACTTGACTTGATGGATTTCGTTCATAATCAGGCTAATAACTTTAAAATGAAAATGCAGGAAAGGTCTGTGTTCTACCTAAGTCATTTACTGAGATCAAACGAGCATTGCTGCAAAACTACCAGGATGCAATGGCCATGGTGGCCAAGTTCGGAAAACCAGATCTCTTCATCACATTTACATGTAATCTAGATTGTACTGAAATAACATAACAGCTAGCTCCGTACGAAACTTCGATGCATAGACCCGCGATAGTCTTTGCTTGAAATTGAGGGAATTTGTCGACGACCTGACTAAAAACTCGGTGATGGGTAAGGTGGTGACATGGATGACCGTCATTGAGTTCCAGAAAAGATGTAATGAATTTTTAAGGCAAACAAATATAAAACGGAATGATTCTCTAAGGCAATTAAGCTTATTTGAATGTATCTGTTTCTTCCAAGAATGGTTATAGTCCTCAAAACATAAATTTCACAGGCTGTAAGCCAGCTTACCTTGCCTCTAGTTTATGTTTATATTTAAAATATTTTAATTAATTTTATTTTGTTTTGAATGTAAAGTTTTGTTCTCGATCACTTTCAACCGATTTCAAACAAGATTAAACAGTATAAAAAAACCGACTTTAATGAAACTTTCACTATTGCCTAGCTATATCAGTCCATATCTTGAAAACTAATGAAACGATTTCGATGAAACTTGGATTTATCCCTAAGTTGAAAGATGCTTAATCCAATAAAAAAAGAATTATAGCAATTCGATTTCTAGTTTCTCAGAAATTCGTGGACAAATATACATACATACATACATACATACATGAAGTCGGTTAAAAAGGAGGTTATCAATTCGATGTGTATGTATGTAATATTGTTGGAATTGCACAATATTCATATATGTTAGTCTATGTGAGCTTCTAAACAAGTATACCAAATTTCATAAGTGTGTGTATGTATGTACCGGGTGTTTCAAAAATGACCGGTATATTTGAAAAATCAATAAAAACTAAGCGGGCAGCAATAGAAATACACGGTGTGTTGCAATATGCTTGGGACAACAGTAAATTTTCAGGCAGACAAACTTTCGAAATTATAAACTGTGTATTTTTATCGCTGCCCGTTTAGTTTTTATTGATTTTTCAAATATACCGGTTATTTTTTAAACACCCGGTATGTATGTATGTATGTATGTATGTATGTATGTATGTTTGTCCACGTGTTTCTCAGAAACTAGAAATCGAATTGCAATAATTCTTTTTTTATTGGATTAAGTATCTTTCAACTTAGGGATAAATCCAAGTTTCATCAAAATCGGTTCAGTAGTTCTCAAGATATGGACTGATATAGCTAGGCGATAGTGAAAGTTTCGTTAAAGTCGGCTTTTTTTATACTCTGTTTAATCTTGTTCACCTTTTGTGTTGGCCGGTCGGGAGGAGAGCCTCTGCAGTCTCCTGATTGGCTAACGCTATTCCATTTGTTTGAACTATGCCCATGTGCTCTTGTATCACTTGACTACTTTGCCCGTGATGATGACGTAACGTCGAAACGCGTAGGCTCATATTAAAGTTTTCCATTATTGCTATATCTAGACCCATATCTCGTTTATTTTTATTTTTGTTCATATCTCAGTTATCGTTCAAATTCGGACCCATGTTCAAATGAACTTTTTTGCTTAGAATCGCATATTCCATCACTCCTACCTTTTTTTGACATGAAATTTAACAACACCCTGTATAACGTTTTGTTTTGCGTGCAGTATAAACCCTGCGAGCTCTCCTTGATTTTTTTTCTTTTCCGTTAAAACAACTTCAACAATAATCGAAGATGCAGTTAATTAAGAAATCATTAATGAAATCTTATAAAATTTTAATAGATCCGGAAGCCAAAAAATTTTCGATCGATGGAGCTTCAAGTGACCAAATTTCAGAACTCAAAATAAATGGAGATTTGGATACAAGTGCTGTTAATTCCATCCTTATAATCATACAAGTAAAAGAAACATTTTTTTAATAAAATAGATTAATAAATGTTATTATTGCTACAAGTAGTGTTTATGTAAGGGTAAATCGCAAGAGTAAACCATATTATTGACATTAGAATGTAATCAGAATAATCTAGAAATTTGGACTTAACATTATTCTGCAACGGTCACGTTCTACTAAATATACGAGAATTATACTATCTCGTAAAATGACGGGAATATATGCCTAATAAATAAAACAGGAATTAACCAATTAAAATTAGAAAAGGCATTACATTGTTTCTTTTACAGGGGGATTATTTTCAGGGGAGGTAGTATGGGTAATTCTAAGCAAAATAATTGATGTGAACATGGGTCCGAATTTGAACGCTAACTGAGATATGGACAGAAATAAAAATGCCGCCACCAAGATCAACAAGTTAATAGCTGAGATTCTATAGTATCTAGGATGACGAAATTTATGGAATAGCCCTAGAGTACATAAAACAGTGTATGTCGTTAAAATTTGATCGAATTCCAACAAGTAGTTTCCGAGCTGAGCAGTCAACATCGTAACATGAGCTGATTAGTACTGACTTGTGAGCACTGTTACGATGTTGAATGCGTAACTGGGAAACTACTCGTTGGAATTAGATCAAATTTTAACGGCATGCACAGTTTTAAGTGCCCAATTATTCCTCCAAATTTCATTATCCTATGTGTTATAAAAAAACTGAGTTATTAACTTAATGATCTTGGTGGCGGCATTTTTATTTTTGTTCTTATCTCAGTTATCGTTCAAATTCGGACCCATGTTCATATCAACTTTGTTGCTTGAATCATCCATACTACCAGGGGTCTATCTAGAATTTCAGAATCCAATCCCTGTTTTGTGAAATAACTAGATTTTTGTGAGAATTTTTGACAAAAAATATATAACACCGGGCTTAATTTTAAAAAAAACTCTCTTTTGTTATTTGAATTGACATTATTTACGTTGATAAGCTCTCTTTTTTGAAGGTAATAAGTTGAAAAACAAGAGTTAAAATTTTGTGAAGGTACAGTTTCCGATCAAAATAATTTTGTGAAGATACCGTTCACACTTAAAATAATTTTGTAAAGGTACCATAGATACATCGCTGACTACCTCCCCTAAAAGTTTATACGTTCAGTTTTGAATCACCCTGTAAGCGGCAGGATCGATTTCAGAGCAGTAAGAGTTTTTTTTAAAAAAACGGTTCTGTAAATATCTTTTTTACAATTAGAATTTGCTATGAAGGAACATGAGAAATAAGAGTTTAAATCTGCTTGCCTTGCTGGACATATTGCATGCGAACAATATACACTATGTGATCAAAAATTTAGGGCACCCCTCATATCTCATGGAATGTGCCATCTGTCGCATGACAATGATTTGTAAATTATTTAAATAGCATCACACACCTTCAAACACATATCTGCTTCGTATTATTAAGATATAGGTCGTTTAAAAGAGCTCAGTGACTTCTAACGTGTAACAATCATAGGATGCCACTTGTGCAAATTCAGTCCGTGAGATTTCCACCATTCTAAAACTAACCCGTATAACTAAAGGCAATATGATTGTGAAGTGAAAGACCCAGGGAGCAATAACAGTGCAACCACGAACTGGCAGACCCAAGAAATTGACAGGCAGATTGTCGAGTATTTGCACGTGTGACCCGGACCAATCGAAGATTTTCTGCTGAAATGATTGCTACAGAATTCAAAAATTCTGCTTTCTGTGTGCTAGCACACTCTCCGATCATCGGAAACTCCATTCCCTGGGTTCCCACGGTCGTGTTGCTGCTCACAAGCCTTTCTTCAGTGATGACAATTCCAGACGACGTTTGGAATGGTGTAAAACTCGCAGAAACTGGAGCATGGAACAGTGGACACGTGTCCTATGGACTGATGAATCAAATGGACGAAGTTGGGTTTAGCGGATGCCTGGAGAACGTTTCCCCCCTGAGTGTGCGGTGCCCACTGTAAAGTTCGGAGGAGATGAGATCATGATAGGAGCTTTTTTTCACGGTTCGGACTGGGACAGCTTGTTTCTGTTAAAGGGACGATGAATGCTGTTGCTTATCGAGACATCTTGGACAACTGTGCACTGTCAACATTGTGGGAACAATTCGGGGAATGACCTTTTCTGCATCATCATAACAGTCCTCCATAAACCAAGTTCTGCACAGGAGTGATTTCAAGACAACAGGGTTGAAGAAATGGATTAGCCTCCCCAGAGTCCCGATCTCAATCCTATTGAACATCTGTGGGATGAATTGGAACGTCGACTACGAGCGAGACCACGCCGTCCTTCATCCGTAGCTGAACTAACCAGTGCTCTGAGACAGGAATGGAGGGAAATTCCAGCTTCTTACAACCAAAAACTGGTAGAAAGTCTTCTTCGGAGGGTGGAGGCTATAATTAAAGCAAAGGGGGGTGCCACCGCTTACTAATTCCTATTTTTTTGAAGCCTGCGACGCAAAAATGCTGGTGCCCCTTAACAAATGCTGGTGTCCCTAAACTTTTGATCACATAGTGTATCTTCTTACAGCAGACTGCTTTCTACGAGGGATGTTTACAAATGATTTAGACTTGATCTGGTATACAAACCCTGAATATGGCAAAGCGGTGACAATTTAGTGGTCTGAAAACTCGACCTTCAAGAGTGAATAATTATGCAGGAGATCTTAGATGTCTGGAGTAGTGTCTGTCGACAACAATAATGTCAACAACAATAAAGACTGGATCGACCCATCTATGAGTGCTTCGCTATTCAAACGTGTCTAAGAAAATGATAAGCACCAGACATAGTTCTCGGTGAATACTGTGGACGCACGTTCAAACTACTGATATCAACAACAATAAAGAATAATGAAGTCTTTATTGTTGCTGACATCATTGCATTAAATATCGAGGCCTACGAGATAACAAGGCCTGGAAGCGAAAAAATCACCTGATCATCGGGGTGCTAGCAACAATTCAACCATCATTGTCTTCATCTTGGATATTAACAATCGATGTTTTTCCTTTTGTTGGAAACAATGAAGGTTGGATTGTTGCTAGAACCCCCATGGTCAGGTGACTTTTTCGCTTCCAGACCTTGTTATCTCGTCGGCCTCGATTAAATCTACATTTAAGATATTTATTTTAATAACTTTCTGTTGAAATTCTACTGCCAAAGAAAGTCCCAATAATTCCAGGAGAGCAAAAAAATTATTTTCAGCTTTTTTTAATGTTCAAAATTATTTTCTTATACTTTACTGAATGGCTACCAGACATAGGTGCACGATGATAAGTGTGGACTTTTCCAGGCAATTCTTTAGACATGTGCCTGTGTTATCGCGCTCATAGAAGGCTCGATCCAGTCTTTATTGTTGTCGACATCATTGGTCGACAATGATAGATTATGAATAGTGATTATCACGTTATCACGGACAAAAGTGGACTTCGTAGTTCATATGAAAGGAGGGCAACAGGTCCCCGCAAACATTTACAACAGATTGCTCCATGTGTGGTGACAATGCTCCACCACGTGCGAAACCGCTGAGAAGAAGAGTAGTAGTCGACCTTTCACCTCCCGGACTGACGCGAACATTGCGCGTGTTTTTAAGCTTATTCCCAAAAACAAGCGCATCCCGTTTGATGAGTAGAAATCGGAAACCAGACCCAATCGCCACATGTTGCACCAAATAAATCACTTCTTTATACTGTTGGCGCATCCTCATAGTATACTTCACTATATTGGCTTATTTTCCCTACTCACCAGACCTCGTACCCAGCGACTACACTTTCTTCAGTGAAATGAAATAGTCCCTACATGGTGTTAGATTTTCGGACAATAACCCCGCAAGCAGGCGTCAGAGACTGGGTGCGTGACACCCCAAGAGAATGGTACAATGTAGCGATATGAAAGCTACCGGAACGGTGGCAACGATGCATACTTCAGGGAGAATACGTGGAAAGGGCTAAAGTTTAACTTTAGAGCGCGGACCATCCAGGATACATGTCATTAGTCTAAATCATTTGTAAACACCCCTCGTACAATGTCATTATTATCACTACTCTATAGTAGCGAGATAGTATTACTCTTTGATTCATCCTCGCATTATAATTACGTTATTATTTCTCATTTTGATTTTTTTGGCTATTTTACTTTAATAATATAGGCATGTGTTCAGGAGTATAGAGACAAGTGCGATACAACCATTTTGATAATTAAGATAAAGCCCGAAGTGACATCAACTGAATCAACAACAACGCCCATAACGACACAAACGCCGCCAACAACACCAACAACTCCATCGACAGGTAAGAAATAGCAATCAGGGATAGTGCAGTGAGAAATATATATATGAAAGGAGTATGATATCAAGTGATTTGTCAAGAATTTTTTGAATTCCACTCAGTTATGTTTCGTTAAGCAGACTTTCACAGAGTTCAAACAGTACGTACTTCCAAACCATATAATTCTGATTGCAAAGCTTTTAATAGTTTTCTAAATAATAAAGTAACTGCTATATGAAGATATCCCTACAATACAGATACTGTATATGAAAAGGAGATCAGAAGATAAAACTGCATCGGCTGCATGCCACTGAGGTGAAATTACAGCAGCTAATGTCAAAATGGCACAATTACGTTAATATTTTGGGCAATTTAATTGGAAAGTTTTCGTGCAAGATGGATAGAACAAAGAAGCTAGTGCTCACGTCCTTATCTAAGTATTACAAGGAATGAACAAAATAATGGAAATATCTTTATTAATAGGGATCATTGAAGAAAGCCTACATTTGCTCGGAATGGCAGCATATTATAAAGGTCGTACAAATGAAAACGAAAATTTGTGTGGGGAAAAAAAAGACGACGTGTAGGATCCTAAGTTTTTGTTTTCAACAACTGCGAAACCCCAAATGCAAATTGAACAATAGGTTGCAATTGTTGCATCACGTGAGAAAGAACGATAGCTGGCGCTTCTCTGCGTGTAATCGCTTCGTCCAGTCCGAAAGCAAACGTCAAAGTCGTCAATGGAAGCAATGGAAGCACCACCACCCGAAAAAATCAAAAGCAATCACAAACAGCAATCACAAAATGTTGACCATGTTTTTTGATCGCAAAGGCCCGATTTTACTGAACTTTCTTGAAAAAGCCACCACAGTTAACGCAGCACGATATGGGGAAACATTGAAGGCATTGCGCGCGGCCATCAAATGCAAGCGTCCTGGACTTCTTACAGAAGGAGTGTTTCTTCTCCACGACAACGCGCGTCCTCACAACTCGAAAGCAACGGTAGACCTCATCCAAAAGTTCAACTGGGAAGCAATGCAACATACACCTTATAGCCCTGACTTATCCCCATGTGACTTTCACGTGTTTGGGGATCTCAAGAAACATCTGAATGGCCGCAGGTTTCAGTCGGACGATTAAGTGAAGGAAGAGGTTTTGGAATGGTTCCACACGCAACCGAAAGACTTCTTCCATAAAGGAATTACACGCCTTGTTACACACTGGGATAAATGCCTTAACGCATTTGGCATTTGGAGAGGATTTTTAAATCCCTTGTATACACTTTGGATAAAATAAATAATTTTCGTTTTCATTTGTACGATCCTTATACAAGTATTGAATGGTGGTTTATGGGTTTTTATTCTATTCGTCATGTAAAAGCTATTCAAGTTCCGTAAGAGATGCAAGAAAGGGATATCGGCTCTTAACTCGGTTTCCTAAAAGAGGGTAGAGTGGCTCGATGAAAGGAGATCTGGTGACTGAGCTATTCAAAAAGTAGTTTAATGGGTATTATCAATCTAGAAAATGTCTTATCCAGAGGAAAATTACGGATATTCTATAGGAAGATGATAATACCACTTTCGTGCACATATTTCGCCAAAGTTCGCTGTTTTTCAATGAATACAACCGAAATGTATGGATTTCCACTTTCGGAACCTGCAGGAAGCTACGGTATAATATCCAAATGAATAAATGACAGAACCTCCATCTTGATTCACTGTTGGAATGAGACAGTCTGATTCGGAGGCTTCTTTAGATTTTCTCCACATCTAAATCGCCCAGAGGTAAGGTAACATTGTGAAAAGTTGCCCCTTCGAAATACTTGACATACGTCACTCACAGAAGTCCGGGATTTGTTGCTTTCACTCGGGAGTGGCGACTGCAGCTTCATAAACAGAAGCTGCTCCTGGTACAAACTGAATGATGAAGATAAAGCGCAGTTATTTATTTCTTCTTAAATATCACAATCCTCTTTAATCCCCATCTTGTCGGTCATTCAGATTACAATTCCGACCCATTACGGTTATCGGCAGAAGATGTTTCATCTTTAACAGTGTATGTTGTCATGACTTTCGATACTGTGACTCTCGATACACCTAACAAATTGGAGGTTGCACAGAGTAGATGGGCACTATCAATTTTTACCAATCTTTAGAGCTGTTAGTGGCGAATAATGTTATAGGGAGAGATAATGGTCATTCGTAACATTTACTTTGTCCAACTTTGGTATTTAGGTGGCATAGACAATCCCAATTTCATGAATCAGGTCCTGTTGACAGATTATCAGATGTTATTAGACCAACAAACCTAGAAGAGTTGAAAAGTAATGGTAATAAATATATAATGGTAGTTTACTTTATTTAGGCAAAAATGAAACATTACTGAGTCTCAATATAATCACCGATCATATAGATAACTTTATTTCATACTTGTGGGAAACTGGTACGCTGTCAAGAGATCTGTATACAAGCTACAGTGGGATAACTTCGTTTGATAGATGAGATCAAAATCCATGTGCACTCAAGTCTGCTGAACCATGAGTCTTCTTGCCAAAAGGACTCTCACGGAGTACTTTCATAACATGCTTTAGAGTCAAAAGCTCGCATAAGGGGATATCCAAAAATACACCAAAATGAAAACACCTAGCAACAAATTTGAACAATAAATTTCATTTATATCGGTTTCTCGCTGAGCACTAGTCATCAAGCTACATCCGCTGAACTGAGCACATAAGCAATCTGTTCGGCCTGAAATGAAAACCATACTTGGATGTTGCACGCCTCAATGCGCTGGCTCATACGTCATTCCTATCCGGAGTTATCTGGCAAAACATCGGACATCCGTTGTGGTCCATCCACCTTATTCTCCAGGTTCAGTTTAAGGGAAAACTAAGCCTGCAATTTTGGTTTCATTTATAAGAGCTAAACAAAAATCAATGGCTAGCGTGAAACAGCTGTTGATTTGCAAGCTTGACGTAATAAGCGATATGAGTTTCTAATTTTGTGTGTCAAGGCAATTCCTGAGTCAAAGTGCCAGAAATGCAACTGCAGTTTCTCACAGCGGTTAACGTGGTAAAACAAATTAAATTTGTATTAAACCAGGATTGTTCAATAGAAACAAGTTTAGAGGCTGGAAAGCAATTGTTATTCAAAAAATTAAAAACAAATTTCCATGATTAATAGGGCTGAGTCCTATAGGTGCAGTAATCTATAGATTCCCACCGGGTAAAATTCGTGCGTTATTGGCGGAACTCTTGCGTAACAGCAAACATTACGTCAGGGTCGGAATTCAATCGCCGTCCTTTTAGTGATTGTTTTAGAAAGTCAAAGACATGGAAATCGCGCGGGGACAAGTCTGGACTAAAGACTGATGATCTAAGACTTCCCAGTGTATGCGAAGCGAGCAGACCTTGAATCTTTCGGGCTACATGAGGGTGGGCATTATCATGCCGAAGCATAACGCCGTTTGTGAGTTTCTTGGGACGTTCTTGATGCTGACACCTAAACGTTGTAAGGTGTTTGCAATCGATCAGCATTGATGTTGACACCAGGTTTTTTTAAAGGCCAAAAATTGAATAATAACACGCGAATTATCTTTGGACGGATTGTCTACCATGAACGCCATCTTCCAACTTACTGTTAATCATAACTCTTAGAAAGAAGCAAACAGATAATAAGTGGACAGACGCCTCATTAGAACCATATAAACAATTGCTTTCCGTTGCCTAGGCGATACCTTTGTGGCTGCGCAGTCCAAACATGTTTCTATTGAGGAGTCATCATATTATTGACAACTTACTATAATTCTGCTCTTTTTAAACCTTTTTAAAAACTTTTTTAAAAACCTATCAACATATACCCCAGGAATTGTATCAATTAATTGCTTTTCTAATGACTCAACAGATGAAGTAACCGATTCTTCAGAGACGACTACGCCGTCCACATCAGATGAAAAAATTAAATTTTCCTATCCAGTATACAATGTTACTGTGGGTAATGTACCAAAAGACTCATTAATATGCACCGTCTCAGCTGGACCGTATGTATTCTACAAGCTGCTAAGCGTGGGTAAGTATATTTGCTCCCCTTTAAATTACAGAAAAAACATTCGTAGTTTTAACCAAAGAAAAACAGATCGCGATGATGGCTAGAACCTTGTAACTTTCTAAGGATGTACTATACAAAAAGCATTAAAACATTCTTATTCATAATGTAGACCGTATTTTATAATTCTTTCCGAACTCAAAGTTTACAGTGGATAAACAATTTGTGCAGTGATGAATCAGGCTACATTCTCTTCCAGATGGATGGACGTGTTTGAGTACGGCGAATGCCCAAGGAGTGCATTTTACCCGAGTGCATCGTCTTATCGTTAAAGGTGTATTTCATGGCATGCTTTGGCATCCCTACATGTTGTTGAAGGCAATTTGAACTCGGAAGCTTACAAAAAACATTTTGGACAAGCGGAGCTTCCTACATTGTGAGAATTTCTTAATAACGAGGATTGTTATTTCAGATGATAATGCACCATGTCATGTTTTGGCAGTGGCACATGATTTTCAATCACCTTCCAAGGTCCGCAAAGAGTTCCGACCTTAATCCAATCAATAATGGATTATGGATTTATGGGATGAATTGGAGCGTCGAGTGAGGGCCAGAGTGGCTAAGTTCTTGGAAAAATACTGGACCCAAATACCGGAAACTGTTTAACGGAACCTTGCAGAAAATATACTCAGAAGGGTGGCTAACGGAATTTCAGCACGTGGAGGTTCAACGGCATATTAATGAAATGAAATGTCACTTCTTCTATACCTACGAGGGCAGTCATAAAGTTCATACAAATGCATAGAAGGCATGATTGTATGGCAAAGGGAAGCATGCAGAGAGTCTGTATGGAGAGGGATTGGTGACCCCCATCAAATTTGATTGCCATACGATCATGCCTTCTATGCAATTGTAAGAACTTTATGACCGACCCTCGTATGTAGGAAAGACAGGGGCAAGTCCTAACAAGGGTAAGTTGTTACAACTTAAAAATATCTTAAATTTGTAACTCCAGTAAGCAGGCACGTACATGTACTTAGGATCTGACACACTCTCTTCCTCCTCGAACCGCTGGCGTGCACGCTTCGCAAATAAAAACAATTTTTCGAATTTCTGTGCCTCCTTGTAATTTTTCTCTCGCTTAAATAACTTAATGGATAATCTGGGCTATCGTGGTTCTTAGAAAGCTCAGTTATTAAGTCATAATGTTACCTGGAAGTTTCGTGGAAAATGTGCCCTCGTTTTCGCTGTTCGTGAACTTTGTTCAAAACCGTGGTTTGTATTTCAAGTTGTATCAACTTACCCCAAACAATTCAGGTGACTCGAGTGAGAACATACTGCAGTATTAACTATCTCGTTTCTTTATGAGTAAAGAGCGTTCCCCATGAAAATTGAATACAGTGTCTGCAGTGCAAGAAATGGGCACATTTTGCATAGTGGGGATCCTTCTTACGAGTACTGAAATTTTGATGATGTGTAATGGCTCGATATTAGTTTTTTTTTAAATTCCTTATGATATCAGTTTGTGTTTGACATTGAGATGTAAAAATATTAAAGCTAATTTTTTGATTTGTCAGTGTCTATAGTTCTATTAAAGTGGACAAAAATGAATCTAACAATCTGCCCCATCTGCTGTAACAACTTACCACATTGACGGGGCATATGGTTACATTTGCGGTTGTGTCAAAAATATTAATTTGTTAAAAAAACAAAAGTTTCTCATTACTTTTTAAATGCTAGTTATAACCCAAATGTTCAAGGTTGTAAAATGCGAAATATGATTAAAGAGGCGTATTCAATAAGTTTCAGGCTGCAGGCACTGATGGTATTTAGGATCCTAGCGATTTTTACGGAGGACACCTAAATATATGATGAAGAAGTTGTATACGGATGATGGGGATGTGATGAGAAGTTAGGCAAGGAAACACACAGTCCAATATCGCTGCAGAAGTTGATGTGAGTTGTCGGAACTGTTCACACCATTATCATGAAAACATTACAGTGCCACAAAATGTGTGCGAAATGATGCCCCATCATTTGGAACCAGCAACAAGAAGCCTTCCGCAGGGCCTTGGGCTTTTTGGAGCGCTATCATGATGATGAGGATTTCTTGTCAAGAAATGTCACGGGAGACGACAGCTGATGCCACTATTATGAATCCAAGCGTCAAGGTCGCAATGGAAACACCCAGGATCATCACCACCCAAAAAAAATCAAAGTCAATCCGTAGTAGTGGACGCAGATTTCATACGGACGGGGCAAGAGGCGGTTCGGAATTGGTTTAAACATCAACCCAAGAACTTCTATGAGAAAGGCATTTCGCGTCTGGTATCAGAGTACGATAATTGCCTGAACCACCACAGTCAATGTTTTTGAAACAAATTCATTTGTTTACTCCCCATGGCGTTCGGCCTAATACTTTTTGAATACACCTCATACATCAAGCATTACATAAAAAAAAAGTTAGAATGAAAAAAACGTCAAAACTGTAACAACCTGCCCCATTATTGTATTTAGTGTAAGATAGAGTAGATTTTAAATTGACTTAAGTAGGTCATATTTCAAATACACTTTGACTAGTCAATATCAGCTGGTAATTTTTTATGTTGATTTACAATATTATAAAAACATACTTCTTAAATGTTATTTAAACTTTACAGACAGATCCATGTTTGCAATTACGGGCGACACGGGTGATATAATTTTCGTTGGCGATTCTCCCCTCCCTCACTTGAGTAGGCATAATTTAGATGTCGAAGCTTATTCTCCCAAGGACTCAAACAAGAATGACAAAGCTAAGGTAGAATAGAGTTAATAAATTTAGTTAGTTCAATCAAGCAACGTTCTACATATATATAAAGTTAGCTAGTCAGGGTCTCTGGAAACGACTTGTCTTACGCTTCGTAAATCTAGACAGTTCAAAACAATCAGGGAACCGAGTTGTATGGAAAAGCCCGCCCAACTAATGAATTGACAGTATTATTTTTGTGTAAGATATAACAGAAAATTTATTTAATACGAGGTACATTCAAAAATTCTTGGAATTCCCCTGCAGACGGAGAGTGACAAATAAGATAGCGCGCGCAAAATGGTTTTTCCTCCCGGTTGCTCTAAGTGTGAACAAGTTTCGGCGTGCAGGCTCAAGGAGAAAGTGATGCTTATTACATTCTTTGATCTCAACGATACGGTGCACCACGAGTTTGTGCTTTCTGCATGGATTGGTACCGTTTATTTCTATGTGCAAATTTTGTAAGGATTGCCTGACGTACGAAATGTGGCAAGGAGAATGGTCTCTGCATCGCACTACACAAAAGTGTTCTATAGCAATTCCTCGCCAAGAAAATTCCTGTGATCTCTCAACTGTTGTGGTATCTGATCTCGTTCATTCCACAGTTCCCTACTCTGACAGTTGTCCTCAAGGAAATGCGTTTTGGAACCATGTAGGTCAAATCGAATGCGACTGCCAACTCCGGGAGATTCCAAAGCCAGTCTTCCGCCGATACTTCCAATAACAGGAGGATCGATGGAACGAAAATACAAATATATATGTGTGCGTAATAGTGCTATATGAGGGTGAATAGGCAAGCATTGCCAAGTGTCCTACCATTATAGTGCTATACCACAATTCCAGAAACTTTTTCACTGCCCCTTATATTATCTGTTAAAACACATGACGCGATACGCTATACAATTATGCATATCTGTACAAGAAAAGCCTGATCCTTTGACAACTTCCAGCCGTTGTGTAGTTCCCTGAGACTAATGCACATCTCATGGGTCGAGTTTTTGGGCTTGAAATTGCGGTTTAGTAAGCATCGCTCATACGTCAAAATTGCGTAAGATCAGAGCAATTACCATTGGAAGGCTTTGATATTACGTAATTATGACGTACGAGCGATGCTTACTAAACCGCGATCTCATGCCCAAAAACTCGCCCCTGGGCGATTTCTGCTGAAATCGATTAGATCTTGGGAATCAATGAAATCTCCATTATACAAAAAGTCAGCAGAGGTGTCAGGCTCGTTGCTCGAATCAGGGGAGCATATTGGCCATTCCATACCGAAGTAGGTTATCCACCAACACATTGTATGAATCTAGATTAAATTATGATTTGGCAGTTTCGAACCAAATTCCCATAGCTCAAGCAATTTTTTGTTGCTATATTTCTAGACGCCCATTCACTTTCCTCAGTCTTCACTCTCCTAATGCTCTTCGATTAATGTTACTATCTGTCGAATATAATGACTTCACATCTTTGCAAACCGATACTGTTTAATTTAGCATAATGGTTTACCATTATCTTGGGCACCATATTGGGCACCATACTGTTTAATTTACCATTATCTTGGGCACCTCGAGTTCTAAACCATTTGCGCCCTATCATACGGCAATTATCTTTCCACTTTTCCAGGAGAGATGCAAATATTCATGATCACAGCGGAATTCAAAAAAGCGACTCCATAAGACTCAACAGTTGGCTGGCTTAAGAGAACTCAACAGTCTTCACCTCAGCCACTTGGCTGACTTAGTCAGTTGCATTTATTTATCACAGTTGTATATCAAATTGCAGACTGCTATCGCAAAGGTCGCCGATTTTCGACGGCATTATGGTAAGGCCGTATTCATGAGATGCGTTTTAAGAGTTTAGGCTCCTTTTATGCAGAATTGAAGCTAAAAAGATATAAGAAATTATATAACATACGGATTTGGCAGTTTAATATTGCAAATATTTTTTTATTGGAAATAATTCTGTAGGCTGCGTACGACATTCGTTTCCATAGATTCAGAATAACTGTCTCATTTCTAATTTTAGGTGCTTCCTTCAGACACGTTCTCACTTTAAGTAAAGTTGGTGACGAGTCTGGTATGAACAATTTTATGTTATGATATTCTCTCTCGGTATTTTCTTCGGATTCACTAGCATTTCCTGAATACTTAGCTTTCATTTTTTCCCTATGAACACCTGAGAAAATGTCCCAATACGTTCAAATTTGCGTCGTTTAATTAAAAAATTAAATTGAAAAAACAACCTACGAGGAATGAAAAAGGGGAAAAAAAGATAAGTTTGAATGTTTAGGGTTACCCAAATATGCCAATATTCATTGGAATATTAGAATTGTAGGTGAGGAAGGGGAACTATAGATTTGATACAAAAGGGATTTAGGAAATGTTTTTAAACGTACAAAACTGTAATGATTACAAGAGATAGAAGCGACTTAAAGGACCAAATAATATCTGTCAAATATTCAGCTTAAAATCTTCGCAATTATCAAAAATGTGAATTTTAATAAGCTCCTTATCACTTCTCATGCATGCAAATCTGATTACTGTCATCACGTATTGTCACTACTTTGGCTCCTCGTATCATATTACGTGCCTAGACAGATCAACAAAGGCAAAATTGTCCACTAATTTTTTACCAATTAATGCCAACCTATAATTAGACAGACAACCCACAAGAAAATGTGGGATTGTATTTCACAGTATCCATTCGATGCAAATGCCAAATATTAAAACTTGAATAGTCTCACTTTCTTCAAAGCTTTAACCCCGTCGAGCATTAACCAATGAATTCTGTATCTTGGCCTGTGGAATACTAACTACTCTACATATCAACATGGTAACTGCTTTTCACGGAAAATAGGTTTACGTGAACATCGCCTTACTATACGGTTTAAATGGCTCAGATGTGTTCTATAGGAGTCATGGCCCATGGAAGCTTTCGGATGCTTTTTTTTGGCCTGCCAATTTTGGGTCTTTGTAATGATGTGGTAAGTAGTTCCATTTTCCATGAACAGAGTGAATTTTGTTCAGCAGCCCACCCGAGAATATTGGAAGAAAACCATTCTCCATTATGGCGAGCATTTTTTGAATTAATATTGTCACGAGTTCTCATCATCTGGTATTCCAAATGGTACCCCACGCAACGAATAATATATCCACTTTGCTTAACGGTTGATTGCAGTCGGTTCATGATGAATTCTTAGCTGGGCTATCTCCAAATTCAAATGCATCTGCTCCATGAAAACTGAGCAAAAAATGACTTATCTGAAAAGATGACACGACGCCCAAAGATTAAAGGTTGCCCACAACTCAAGCTGCCTAGTTTACTTTTTGTGATACTGACTGTGGTGAGAAATGTTCCCACCTGGTAGCTCTTTCATGATATCGGTGGCCGAGGGCGCTGGGGCGCAGGTCTTAGCCAATCCCACTGGGGGGTATGGATGTTTGGGTTTGTCCAAGTACCCAGGGCCGGGTTTTCCTATAGGCTAACTAGGCTTCAGCCTAGGGCCTCAAGATCAAGAGGGGCCTACATTCAAATTGTTAGCATTAAAAATGGGAGGTGAAAGGACCTCATAAGTGGAATAGCCTAGGGGCCTCTTTTCATCTAAATCCGGCCCTGCAAGTACCCATGTAAGCCGACAGTTGATTAACAAATTTCTCCTAGAAAAAGTAGAAACATGTCGATCCAGAATGATTGGAACGATGTCAGAATGATAGATAGCTCTCCCAGGATGAAAGATAAAAAAAAAAACGGTAGATTACATTTAGGACGACCTCACTGGCGAAGCTACTTGGCAAGAAGTCTTCGCTTTGCAACGGGGATTTCCTACCATATCCCTCTTTTCAAGCCCTCATCTGACGTGCTATTGATCCAAGTCGTCCTGAATGTGATATACAGTTTATTTTTTTGAACTGTGTAATTGCTCAATAGACTGCGGACAGAGGTGCCTTCTGCTTTAGAGCAATTTGCCTCCAGCTTATACCGCCTCCGTATTAGTCTAGCAATAGATACGTCAATCTCTTTGGAAATAACTCAGTTCCTCTGAATCTAGTGATTTGAGGAATGCTTCTTGATAACTAGAATGTGAGGCACACAATCATGAATTTTCCTGAAAATAAAATAAGGATGATAGAAAATAAGGACGTCTATTACTTTGGGATGTCTGTGTAAAAGTTACATTACTCAATGTTGCTCTATGGCCAAATTTAAGTAGCAACCACCATTATAGCCACTCCTAATAAACTGTATCCCACATAATTAAACGCTTATAGTTTAATTATGTTCACGCGAGATTTTGAATTTAGAAATCTCCATAAAACTCAACCGGTTTCGAGATGATGTACATTTTCGGTGGCGAAAACTATTTTTAACTGATTTATAAATCTTCCCAATATTACCAGATCCAGTGATCGCTTGTCAATCTTTCTTTAGTTAAAATTTCTCCAGGTGTATACATAAACAAACAAGTTAAGTACAATACTAAACTTTGTATTTTTTATATTATGAAGTTAATTTAAAACTTTTTCCAGAATGAACTTTCTTCTCCGTCTTAGGTTCACATTACAGTCAATTATGGCGTAATCGACGGAGGAGTATCATTCAAAAATCAATTTTACAATTTTTCTGTGGAAGAAAATTATATAGGAGACATTAACGGCTCTGAAATTCAATTATCACTTGAATCTTCAAGCGAGTCTTATGTATACAAAATATGTGAAAATCCGCGTAAGTCTAAAAAGATTAGAGCTTATAGCAAAAATTATTTTTTAAATTTGAGAGTGTTAATTTTTTATTTTTTATGGTAATTTTTCAGCGGAGTTCAACATAGATCCCAAGAAAGCGGTTTTATATGTTAGAGAGAAACTGGATTATGAAACTTTTTCTCAATATCTATTGACTATAGAAGTTACCAAAAATGAACCTCAAAGTAAAGTTACCAACAATGAACTTCAAAGTGAGTATTGTGGTCACTTGAACCACGGGGATAGATAACGCAGGTCAACAAAAATAACTTTTTAAATTCGTATCTGACCTCAATTTTTTCCTATCACCGACAAATTTCGTGTTTTTCAATGAAACACTTCTAAATTATGCAGAGTTTGGAGACTGATATATTTCCTTGTGGCCTTAAATATGGGTACTTTAAAATTTCAGCCGCTTCTCTTCACACCCATTACTTTAACATTGCAGTCTCTATTTGTGTGCATAACTTGGAAACATGACGTGGCAAAAAAAATCTAAAAGCAGATTCGGATTCAGCACACTAAAAACCACAAGAATAAGGCAAATTCATTCAAGATGATTTTTCATCGTTGGCCTGTTTAATTTAAGATTGGTTGTGGTCTTCAGATTTTTACGCCAGAATCCGCGATACAAATACTTCTGCCATTGATCCTGCTTGGTTCATAGTGTCTTTATTTGTACCTTCCTATGAAACGTATTTAATACGAGCTGTCAGTTAACTCTGGAATGCTAATTGTGGTACATATGTTCCCAACCATATTTAAAGTGTTGCCATTTGCCCATATTTTTGGACAAGAAGATAGTTTTTCTTCCTTTTTAGTATTATCCGCAGTTTCTTGGTTTCTCTATTTGTTTGCTCATAGCTGAAGATGCAAGCCAAGTGCTGAATCAGTTACTTCAGTCGGATCAAAGCAGTTTGTGAAGTTGTGCAGCAACGCGATGCGAGATCAGTGATTTTGCACGTAATCAAACTTGGATTTATTGTAATAATTTTTCTCTTGAAAAATGGAAGGAAAAATTCTGCGACCCGGAATCGAACCAGGAATCTCAACTATCATGGTCGACGCCTCTACCAGTTGGGCTATTTCGTTTCATTTCCTTCCATTTTTCAAAGGGAAAAAATTATTACCTATGCTTGGAGATCATCTCCAGTTTATAATTATTATTATTTACTTGGATTTATTGTGTTCGAAATGATTGCGAATGTCAATAAAGCGTGGGGTTTCGGCATGATAAGTGAAAGAACAGTCCGTAGGCATTTATAGTGAACATAATACAGGTTCCGATTGTCCAGTTGTGTCTGATAGGATGCAATAAAGAGAGAAAGTCGAAGAAGAACGAGTGTCCACAATATTGTATAATCATGGACAGTCAGCAGTTATGAGCAAACTTACATAGCAGCAAATAGGCATCTGGAAACATGTGTTGCCCTCCAAAGATGTGAGGCTAGCGCTCCCTTTTTGCGTCTTATCTGTACAGTGAGCAAAAAAACGCACTAGCTCTATTAAAGGTGGACCACCGAACAAATATTCAAACCCGACTTGCACCCACAGAATGTTCTGATCTCTGTGATGTAAACTGTGGTGCAATATGAGTTTTTGTCGCATGGTCAAGCAATAACAATTGACATATACTGCTGCCACCTAGATGAATGTCACCAGAAATTAAGCAACAAACCTCCATTGCTCATCAATCATCTGGGTCCCATATTTCTCCATGATGGACACAACTACATGTTTCTATTGGAAGCATGCAAAAAATTCAATGCCTTGGAATACGAGATCCTAAAATTCACTAGACTTGGCCTTATCAGACTTTCACAGATTTCACCATTTGGACCGCTTCTTGAAGAGCTTGTGGTTCACTAATAAGGATGGTGTGATCCATGCCGTCAGTGATTTCTCAGACCACTGTGATGCCAGTTTAGTTACCGCGGCATTTTGCACTGAATTCACATTGGACACACTGTTTCGCAGCCGAGGGTAGATATTTTTCTTGTCTGTTACTGCAGTTTTTTTTAATTTGTTTCAGAATCGTCCAATAATTTATAAAACAAGCCAATCTAGTAATTTTCATTTTTATTATTCACTTCTGTTTATTATTTGCGTTTCACTAAACACTAATTACAAATATGACCAACTATCTCTTTTATTTACTCAGCTGAATGCGACAAAAACAAAGCCAACAAAGCCACGGTTGTGATTGATGTTATGGATGTAAATGAGCCTCCTAAGTTTGTAGCCACTAAAAATTTTCCTTTGCTTGGAATCATGCCTTCGGAAATCGAAGGAAGCCTAATAACCACCTTCGAGGTATTTATTTTTTATGTTTATTACTTAAAATCGCAGTTTTAATTGATAATTGCAATTAAAAAATACGAATGATTTATAAAGTTCCCGAAAACATTATCATTGCTCTCCTTTTTTATAATATAAAAATTTTTATTTCAAACTGTGAAGTTTATAAGCAATTTTTTTCTTTTTTCTCATGTAGGCAACAGATCCTGACAAAGATGATAAAATCACCTTTAGCTTAAAAGACACGATTGATGGATTTGCATTACATCCTAATGGAAAATTTTATATCACGCGAAAAGAAGAAAAAAAGCTAAATTCGTTAACAGCACTAGCGACAGATACAGACAATAAGAACGATGAGTTTCCATTTAAGGTAAGGGATACAAATATTAGAAATGTGTACAAAAATTATAATTCCTAAAATAAAGTCATACGTAAGTAATAATAATAATAATAATAATAATAATAATAATAATAATAATAGCCCTCGTTTGGTCATTATGTCCGCATCGTGCGAAGAGGTGAACGACATGTGGTTCGGTTTGGTTTTGTTTGGGTTTTTTTTGGTATTAATGTCTTTTTCAACTGCTATGGTCATTTCAGGACGGCGTTGTAGGAGCCGCAAATTTTGCCGGCAAACGACTACACGGGACCAACGGCTTTACTTCCCTTCCGAAGGAAGTGCGTGATCTCAGGATTTTCCCCCCTGAAAAAATCCTCGTCGTCCTCGGCCGGTGTCGAACCCGCGTCCTCGGGCATCAGAGGCGATCACGCAACCACTAAGCCACCGAGGCCGTTTACGACATGTGGAAAGATATGTCATTTCAAACCTAATATTCTATTATTATGCAAGGTTGGAATTTAGATAAGGTTAGTTAATGATAGCTTCTGGGGTTAAGGTTAGTTAATGATAGCTTCGGATTCAACTAGCAAGATAGACTATAGGCATAGAATCACGTTCGAAAAGTATGCCATTTTCTCTCAGGAGCACTGGTGAAGAAAGAACACTAATTCTATCCTCATAAACTTGTTTATGGACAAATGATAAGTCATCTCCAAGTTCTTTTCGAAGTTATTTTTCGGTTATACTCTTATATCGCTGTCATGAACAACCAAAGCAATGCTGATGAGCATGAAATAATTTGCATAAAGAACGCGGTCTCTGATCGTATTCACCTCTGTAGAGAGCCTGAAAAATCGGCTTCTATCCAATGTCAGGGAGACTGATTTTAAATGGTGGTGGCAGAATTATAATATGGGCACATCATGTTGGACGGACACGCCACTCCATGTGCTTGAACGTGGCACATTGACTAATCAGCATTACAGGCGCTTTGAATGCTTGGGTGTTGCGCACTTTCGAAATACTGATGCAGGCCCTGCGTTTCCTATTATTCAAAAGGATAGAGAGCACTTTTCTGTGTTTGCGAAGTCGATGTTTTCAGGTTTTTTAAAGAAGCCTTTGGTCCGCAGCCCATTTTAATGGACGATAGAGCTAATCTGGTAAATAAATTTCTCGAAGAAAGCCCTTAGTGGAGGCGTAACATTCACAGTCTCAAAATCTCTTAAACACTATTTTATAGGGGATCGGTGTCTCACAACTGCTTAGCTCCATGATCTTCAATGATATTTGAAACGTTTCTATTATGTAGTGTTCACTTCTTGGGATCATCTTTACTTTGGACACCAGTAAATTAGAATAAACTAGTTAAAACACTACTGTTGACAAATTGGCTTTGCTGAGTAGTGAGATTGGGTTTTTGAAGAATTTCGGTTTCCCAACTCTTCCTACTTCTAACTTTCTGAAACTTCACGACAACTCAGAACTTCCTATGTTTAACCTCGCTTTCCTAAAAATTTTATGCATGCAATTCGTCCATTTTCTATAATTTAATATTACATTGCCCAAAGAAGACAATTCCACTAATCAAATTCCTCAAAACGACATACATTTCCGAAAACAGACATTTTAACGAAATAAGGTAAGGGTTACTGAAAAAAATCACAAAATCGTTAATATCTCCATAATGGTAACATTTCGGATAACATACATGGGAGTGATTCTCTTAGGTATTGAGGTCTTCTACTCAGTTTTTCATTCTGGACGTGTACCATTGGGATACTTTGTACATAGTCTACGTATCTTAGGAGTTCCTTCTAGTTTTTTTGCTACTTTTCTAAAAGTATCTAATCTATGACTTTTTAGGTATTTCATCTAACAACAGAAGAGATATTCATTTTAACCAAACCAGCAAATAACTCGCAATCAATAAAGTTAAGAAGTTTACTTCAACAAACAAGTGACCAAGAAATTGATCAAAATATAGAAAGCATATACGAATTTCTTAAGTGAGTAATGTAAACTTATGAGAAAATTGTTTCTTTAAACAAGAAATGTTATGTTTTATTCTCTTCATAATAAGCTAAACGAAAGATACAAACCTCAAAATCGAATTTTTATCTGTACCAATTATAATGACCAAGAAAATACGTTGGCGGTTGCTTATATAACTGAGAAGCCACTTTAAACCTTTCATTGCAGAGTGGACATTCCGATTAAGAAACACGTGACAGGCAATCTTGCGAATGGTATTAAATCGGACAACTTCTCGCATCTCGCGTGTTGGATGAGCAAGATGGGTGAGTGAAGCGAAAGTGAGCAAAGCGGCATATCTGGTGCAGACGAGCTGGATCTAGCATTTCCGCAATAATTGCTAGTACATGTTGCTCTCGTACAAATGTTGATCATATACGCCGAGAAAGATTAAATGCCCTTAAAACTTCGAATCATAGGCCAAGACCTATGGAAGACAATCTCGCTTGACATACGTTGTGAAGTATGCAAATATAGCATAAATAGTCTGAGGCTATAACCCTTCTTGTGTAGCTTTGACAATTTGTCGTGACCTGAGAAATGTTTTCATTGGAGACGTAGGTCTCAAGATATAAAGGGTTATTGAAATTGAACTTCTCCAGCTCAGAGAACTGTGGAGGGCGTTCTACTGGCGCAAATGACACGAAGCTCGAAAAATATACCATGCAAACGATGTGCTTGCCATTTATTAAATAAACAAAAATTGGGATAAGTTGTAATATATATTTATTAAATAAAAAAACAACTGATATAATTTGGAAATATTATATTTGGAGTGGGTAAAAATATGACAAAATGTAGATGAACTTAGGCAATATTAAGTTTTCCATAGTTTATCAGCAAATTATGCTTATAATTTATCTCTGCGTAAACTTTAAAGATTATCGTGAAATTGGTTGAACTTGATTATCGTCAATGAACATATTACTTTTAAAAAGAAAATTAGGATTGAAGTAGAACTTTTCAATACAGAATTGTCCTTTTTAAGCTTTGCATTTTTCGTTTACGGTTAGTTTACTTTCAAATTGTATCTAATGTTTGCACTTTTTATATGTATTAGAAAAGCGTCTGAACATGGTGATATGAAGTTTGGATTAATCCCGCAAGAATTGCAGATGCTTTCTGACAAGTATTTTCATTTAATTAAATTAAAATAAATCATAGATATTCTACATAAATGAAATGTAAAAAGAATTCTATGCCTCATCCGGAAAAAGGAAATAGAATTTTCTGAAAAGTCGAGAGAATGGCGTTAACGGGGGTCATTCCACGTCAAATCGAACAAAGTGTGGTTGTTAAGTTCCCACTAAAACACTATATAAAGACAGTGTACATGTATAATGTCTTAGTTTTATCAAGTCGAGAACGACTTCTGGTGACAAACGCTCTCTAGTTTGCAGAGTTCTCCAGACCTGTCTTTGGTCAGATGCACAGTTCTCCCAGAGTCTTTCAGTTAGTTGTGTTGATCCCATCAATCTATCTTGTTTGCTGTCTTCTTCTGCTTCCCTAAACTTTTCCAAGCATGATCATCTTTTCCAGTCCATGCTATGCACACTCGTTTCCAAAGTATGAAAGCTACTGTATGGTAATCATAACCTCGAGTGAACAGCATGGATTAACTAAATCCAGCGTCAGTGTGTTTGTTCTTCTTGCAGTCTATGTGATCCTAAGTAGTCTTCTCCAGATCTGCAATTCTAAGGAGTCTATTTTCTTTCACATTTCCTGACTGTCGACTTTCACATCCATACATTACCTCAGAGAAAATCATATTACCAAAGTAGCTGCATAAATAATGGAAGAGAAGAGTGCTTCTCAAAATTCAAATTAATAGAGAAGACTGCTTCTCAAATTGAGCCCTTGAGAGGTCTTAAGTGTAAGAGGACGATTAGGACTGTAATAACATGATTATTAAGCAAAGATCATTAAGTGCGTGAAACAAGACGCATACTTAGAACTTGATTATATCTATAATGTTCTGCGGATTGCAGCTTTTGAATCCTAAGGATAGTAAATACTGTGAAACGATATTGCATTATTATTGTATATAAAACGAGATCTCACAATGTCAGTTAAATCGAACTAAATCTCATTATTGATCTCATTATTTTTTATTAATTCTACTAAAACAATAGTTCTAAATTAGAAAAGCTATATAAGAATTATTAAAAATTTTAGGAGTCATTTTTATACGCAGTTTTCTTTCAGAGAGCAAAGTGACCACTTAATTCTTACCCTTCAGTAAAAGTTGCCTATAAGGTTATAAAAAGGTATTAGATCCTTTCTTATTATATCTATGCTGATCAATTTATTTGCACTACCATTATTACTAGCTTTTCCTACAGTGCCCTCTTCTGGTCCACCGTTACTAAATTTAATTTTCATGGGTAGCCAAAGGGGGAGGAGTCATTCCACGTCAATTCAAACAAAACTGGGTGTTAATTAACCTTAGGGTCTCCGATTTTCCTCAAACTTTATTAGTGTACTCTTGTGGATAAAATATAAGGCATGCATAGTTTCGTTTGCCAGACAATATATATATCAAAATTATATATATATTATCAAAATTTCGCGCATCTCATCACATAAAACGAAGCATATCTCTGGTTATATTCGTCGTAGGGAATTGTCATATATGTCAAATTGAAGTTAAAAGGAATCCACTACGAAATTACAGGCTGGAATTCCAAACAGTTCAATCAGTATTAAATTATTTATGAAGTCAGGTGCGCTGCTTTGATGTGTGAGCGGCGCAGGAGCAGTTAACACTTTTAATTAAATTACATCATTTCACATTTATTTTATACTTCCTAAAAGAAATTCCATTTTGAAATTTGGGTGGCGATTAGAACAAACATCAAGAAATATGCTAGTATTTTTTACAGATTTTTAATATGTCGTTTAAACTTAATATTTTCAACATTAATGTTAAAATTATGTTAAATAAATGTTTCTTTAATTTCAATTATATCTGAAAATATATAATTTAAAAGCACACATTTTAACCTTTAAAATGAGCTATGAATGTAACCTATATGACGTACAGTTTCAAAGAAACATGTGTTTATAGAAACCTTAACCGGCTAATTTCTGTAAATTTGACCATGACTATTTGTGTTAGAAATTATGTTAGATGAAAATTGACACCGTGAGGTTATTTACTTTGATGTAGGGAATGTATGAATAAAAGTTTGAACCTTTTACAAATATGTAGTGTTTAAGACGTCTCATTTCACGTTGACCGACTCGGAGGAGAGTTACTGAAATTGGGATGAAGGAACTTTGTAGGATATCGTTTTCTTTTCATTTTGGTTGCCCAAATCTTGTAGGGAACGCGATGTTTTATCTAAAGCTTTCCTAGGGGTGCCCATAAAAATGTTGAAAATCGCTGCCCATTCTTAAAGCATGCTTCTTCTGAAATTGAAAGTACACCCCCCCCCCCCTCCTCCCAGAGGAATTTCTGGCTACGCCACTGGTACCATTACACTGCTTACAATCGCATATAGTTAGGAAAAACGGACTCCGCAATCGTATACTTAAGTTGATAAGGGAAAAAAGAGATTAATCTAAGTGATGAAATATTTTTCCAAAAGTAAAAATAACTTAACGCTGATCTATTAATAGGTCCTTTTTTAATTAGCTCTGTCCTTTTTTAATTCTTTATTTTTTACTCCAAAGGACTGCTAGCCAATGTAAGTATATACTGGTCATGCATTCACTCTTGTAACGTAATAACTGGAACTTTCTATAATTTACCACCACCAAAGTCCATAAAATGATCATGTTCTGGAGAAATTCTTAAAACTTTCCCTATAAAAACTCTCTATTGCATAGAAAAAGTAAAAATGTAGATTGGATCTGCCTTGGTTAAGAGTCTAACAACTTCTGTTATAAAAAAAAAGTCTCTTCCGCTTCCTCCTTTGTGGCCCCCCCCCCCCCCTGTTAAAATAGAATAACCGACAAAACTAATTAGAAAGGTTTCAGTGGCCTGGAAATTTTGAGAAACTGAAACCTATTTCGTTTCGGGAACTTTGGAAATATTTAATTTAATCTTAAATTAAATTTTAATCTGAATCGATTGAAGTCAAATGATCGGTAACAAAAATGAGAAACTGTTCCACTAAATGCATCGCAAAAATAAATGACAGAATGATACTTTATCCCTTCAAGTTTTTACTAACCTTACAGATATCTGACACGAATGCCCCTTGTGATACTGCAAACGTTAAGGCTGTTGTCTTCAACTGCAGAAGCTTTTGAGCAGCTTTCCTGCGATGTCCGGGAAAGTCCAGGTAAAATGCAGGCAAATGCAGGTTGATCAGCAGTTTCTGAGGAATGCGATGTCAGTCTAGTGCTTTTTCTCTTGCATAAACAGCCCATCTCCTCAAATTGCTTTACTCAGAGAGTGATGTTGTGGTACTTCATTTCTAAAAGTTTAGAAATGTCGTTGGGAAACGATTATGGGCGCCGTTTGCAGAAATTCCAACACAACATGCTTTTCCATGTTGCTGCCTTTTGAGTTACAGCGCCCCAAGTGAGCAAATCGTGCATGACAAGCTTTTATACTTGCTAGATAAAACTTGGAAGAAACTTCTTTTACTTCTGTCAGTTATTTTGATGACACATTGAGTACAGCTTTGGTGGGGCAGATTTTTTTTTGTACAATCATTTTCATTGTCTGCATTGTACTAAAACACATCATTAGTAGCCAGTAAACACGTGAGACAGACTGAATTTGTTTTAGTTTTTATGGGGTCACTCAGCACAAGGCCGTACGCTGGGGAAGGGGAAGACTGAGGGGTGCTACACCCCTTCCCCCCCCCCTAAATTGACCACCTTACCAAATAATTCTGTTGCATGGGTGACACCCCCTCCTCCAAAAAAACCCCCAAAAAACCTGGATACAGTCCTGGTTTTGTGGAACTTCGCTTGGTAATAACAGTTACAGCACTATTAATATCGATTCAGTACAAAAGAAAACAGGTATTCAATGAAAGAGCTCGCTCAAGATAAGCCAACTTCCATGAGACACCAAAGCCAAATCCAAGATTCTGTTGTGATGATAATAGTTATGAAAGCTGCTTAAATAGGATATTATGCATGTGTATCTGAAAAGTGTTCACAGACAAACGAAAAAAACTTCATAATACCACAAGATCTATTTTAATGGTAGTGGTTTGTAAGTTCTGTAGGAATGATGCAGGGAGGACCCAGATTATATACTTGTAGTGGCGATGCTTACAAGTTTATTTCCAAATCCAGGTGAAAAAAAATCACCTGGAGCAGTCATCTCCATACTCCCCTCCCAATCTGCCATCGGAATGATAGTCCGTACATGAATGAAGTGCTACGAGAATTGCCTTACATCAAAATGCTGTACATCTTCATGCAGCTTGAATAAGACATCAAAATGGCTTGTACGGAAATGCTGTGTTGCCATCTGTCCAGATTTGGCCCAGACAGTGCAGTATTTTGACTGCTTGTTATGTAAAAATTTTGTTTGTTTGCTGATTTTTGCATCATCCAGGTGGCAACCAATTTGATTATGTCTTTCTCCTGCAAAAAGAAAACTAACAGAATTTTTGCTGGTCCAGATCAACAATAACCTAACCTAACCTCATCATAGAGTTCATCAGCTCAGTTTGGCTGTATGTCAGTTCGGAGGCAGTCATCTTGCATTCTTGCCTCCTGAGGAAAAAAATGGATAGTGTAAGCACTCGATATAACATTTACGTATTAGGGAAGTATATTTTTCAGCAGTGTAGAGCTGCTGTTTAATTATGTCTTACCTTTCTTTCCTTTTTCAAATATTGAGTCATTTAAATTACCATTTTCTTAAATTAATTTTCTCTCTCTGTCTTTTATTAACTCATACAGAGTCATCTTGTATTTATTTGCAACAAACAACGAGGAAAATTCTGTGCTTCCATATGCAGATATTTCTGAGTAAGCTATAGTATTTTCATTTATTAAATATTTTAATTTTGCATAGTTCATTCTTTGGGTGTATTTATGATATTTTTAATAAGTAATTTGAAATAAGAAATTTTTGATGCTTTTTATTCTCTCTTTGAAATGGTTCATGTAATAATCTTAAACCTTATTTGAAATATGGATCTTGTATTGCATACTTGGAAATAAATAAATGGTTGAATCTTTCTCTTGACTTTGAAAATGGCAAAATAGACGAAACTATAGTCAGTCGTTAAGTATTGCAAGAAAGAGCCAATCATTTATTTATTAAAAACATCTATTTATAAATATAAACAGATGTATTCAAAGCCTCACTCGAGGAAAAAAAAATATCCGATAAAAAAATATAGAAGCAATGGTTAGATTACAAGTAATTTGATTGGAATTTCTCCCAAGACTTCCTTGGAATTTTGAAAATTGGACTGACTGAAACAGTAATTTAATAATAAAATGAAAACAGATTTATTTTACTGGATTTGGATTTTAAAAAATGGAAATGTTTGGCTTTTAAAAAATCAATCAGTTATTTGAGTAAATTTTAGCTATCAGTTGATTTTAATATTTTGGCAGTTAATTTTTTCCTTAAGATTGTGCCATTCTCATTAAAAAAAACTATTCTATTAC
Source organism: Rhysida immarginata (assembly GCA_023313115.1). Classification (NCBI taxonomy): domain Eukaryota; kingdom Metazoa; phylum Arthropoda; class Chilopoda; order Scolopendromorpha; family Scolopendridae; genus Rhysida; species Rhysida immarginata. Next base: position 721,555 of record JAHWFO010022496.1, read on the forward strand.
TGAGAAGAAAGGGTTCTTTTTTTCCCTTATTCATGGCAATTTTTAGCATAATATTTGTAGCCAACATTTTAATTTAACATAATTTTAATTTTCAATTGATTAATTTATTTTTATCATCAATACATTTAGAAAACTCAAACAGTTGGATGACTTTAAGCCACTGGAAAGCATTACAACTACGAGTAAAACTTCGCCAGATGTAACATCATCATCAGATGAAACGCCACCGCCGCAACCACCATCAACATTAAAATCAACATCAGTGTCAGAACCAGCCTCATCAACAATATCGACAAATGGTGATAACAGTAAAGATAATAAAGACAACAATGTGACAATAATAATCGTTTTAGCTGTGATTCTATGTTGTTTGATTATTATAATCATTGGAATTTTCATCTTCAAATGGTGGAGGTATAAATGAAAATAAGTTTTTATTTCTGAAGTAATTTTAATTTTTTTTTTTTTTCAACAAAATATTTTCATTAATCTGCAAGTACTATAAGTGATAAGACAAGCATCTGAAGCAGCACTTCTAACAGTAGAACTTTCCTTCTGGAGCAGTTTAGAGAAGAAAAGTATCACAAAGATAGATAATTCTATCTGAAAATGTTACTTTAGTTTCTCTTCCCATAGACAGATATTATTTATGAAATGAACTAAATTTGCACATGAAGAAAATGTAGCATGCATACCCTTAATTAGAGGAAAAAGACTGTCACTTAAAGTCTGTGCAATAAAAGAAAAAACTTGGCGTGTTGCCAGAATGTGCTATTAGCCAATCAGAAGCCTAGCTGAGCACTCAGCCAGGCTTCTGATTGGCTAATACCAGATTCTGAGATTCTGGCACCACGCCAGTTTTTTTTTTTATTGCACAGACTATAGTATCATTTAAAGCAAGGCCGTCCAAATCGTGCACGTCGCCCACGTACAACATAAAAAGGTCGCGGACAAAGTTCACGGGCAAGCCGAGGAGATAGTCCAAAACTCAGGAGGGGAGTGGGTATAGGTTTTCCTATGCAGTGTTGCCAGGCTTTAGGGGGCGATTGCATTAAATGAGGTGTTATTTCTTTTGTTACTGATATTTGCTTGTTTTTCGTCTCGCATAACATGGTGCACATTCCGAAAAAGCATAAAATCACTGAACCAGTATGTAAACCGGAGAGGGAGAATGTGTTTTTTTTTGTTTGTTTGTTTTTTCCATTGTTCATAGATCTGATTCGAAATGCTTAATATGCAATCGTGTCCTATTGGGGAAAAAATACAATTCTACCTGACATCGAGAAAATTGCCACATAAAAACGAAGGAAATAAAATGGTAAACTGCCTCGTTTTTTTTTTTTACAATGTTGAACTGATAATTAGCAACTCGACTTTAAGGAACTGATCAATGTAATGTGCAATAGGGGGTTAAGGAAGATTATCCGCGTGCACGGGCACTGCCCGCGGACAGAAATCTTGGACAGCCCTAATTTCAAGCCTCCTTCAGCAACTTATATATCACAATTCTTTCTAGAAACATACATATTTACAATACAGCTGTACCTCAGCTTATGACCAATATAAATGAAGCCCCCCCCCCCCCATAGAAACTTACAAGTGTCTCTAATAGCGACCATAATCATAATTTCGACATTACCATTTTTCGACTCTATAACTAAAAAAAAGAAATCTCCTGAATTTAATAATTATAATAAAAATTGTGAAAACTCAATATTTGTGTAATAAAAGGTAAAAATGAATTATTAAACATCTTATTTAATAAATAATATATTCATTCCAAACCTCTAGCAACATAATATTATTTTAAACAAAATTGATTTATGATATACCAATGGGAAAGTGACCCTGCCATAAGCTGAGATACATCTGTAATATTTTATGCAGACTCAATAACTCATTGCATTTATTTTTGTTTTCTTTTTCACTTCTATTACAGAAGGATGCAAAGAAGTTCAATTTTAGATGACACTGATTCAAAAGAATTTTCAAGTGAACAATCTAAAGAGTAAGAAATAATAATTTAATACTCATACATATAATGAAAAATTTTAGTAAAATTAAATTTAGTAAATTATCTGGATATAAAATTAATATTAATATGAGAGTTGTCTTTTCTTGTGATTAAAAATTTCTATGGCTTTTTGAGTAAGAAATATTTACTGATAATCAGTAAGAAATCATTTTTGAAATAAATGTAATTTGATAGAACACAAGATTAAAATTCTAAAAACTTATTTGTCTCAAATAGTATCTGCTATTACAGTATTATTAACAGATCGAAATTTCAATACTAGATTTTTTGAAATTTCAAGGTGATCTATATCAACATTTATTTTGTTTTGTTTGTCACCCAGAAGTTTATATTTTAATTCTTCCAGGATTTGGAATAGTATCTCATATTATTAGTCAAAAATCAGGAAAACAGGAGCCATCTGGTCCCTTAGGCAATAGATGCAATTGCTATTTTAGGTTTTGCCATATGAGATCATCTGTTGAGATTGTCTCTACTTTGAAATAATCCACAAGTTACTTATGTGGATGTCTAATCCAATTGACCATTCTTAATAATCCCAACAACAGCAGAATGTTGTCTTTATTTCTGGAATCTTTATAATTGAATAGGAATTTTTTTAATATGGAAGGGTCAAGTTTTATTTGTCACTGGAGGGTGTTTATCTGGATTGAAACATATATATTTCCTTATAGTAGTCCTTGAACAATGATTATTAAAATAAATATCTTTTATTAATCCACATTTATTATGACCACCTGACAGTTTAAAGCAAAGCAGCTATGTCGTCACACTTTGTCATTATAGGGCCAGACTGAAATAAAAAAGGAAAACCTAGTGCTTATACCGATAGCAGAAGTGATTTGTTTGTGAAGATAGGGTTAACAACATGATTTCACAGACTTTGAACATGGGATGATTGTAGAAGCTTGGACCCATGAAGCGACTATCAGGAAACAGACACATTTGTGAAATGTTCAAGAGTAGCTGTTGTTAGTCATTAAAGACTGGACTGACAGCCAAAAAACTGGGTCTCAACGTGCAACTTGTGGACACCATCAACTTGTGCTCAGGCAGAACAGTGTCTAGAATTGTAAAAGATAACAGAAGGGCTACAGTACAGCAAATTATGGCAGAAACCACCTATCAACATCTCGTGGAGTCCATGCTAAGAAGAATTGATGCAGTATTAAACGCAAAAGATGACTAAATGAGGAGGTAGTCATAATAAATTGCTCACTCAGTGTGTAAGATCTAAAAATAGTGGGCACTGCTTAATACATGCAGTTAATTGATATTCTAGTGTTCTCCTTTTTAATGAAAATTAATTAAAATAAATAAAGAAATAAATAATAAATAAAATAAGTCACCAAGAGTCAGTAGTTAGATGGAAAAAGTCTTGATGATCTTGAAGAAATTGATGATGAGTCTTGAAGAACAGTCTTGTGAAGAAAGATTATCATTTTTGTGCAGAATGGAATGATTATATACAAATATATTGGATATCGGTTGTTTATTGCAATCAAAACTTCAGATACTGTTATCATATTTTAGCCAAAATAAAGCTTTTAGAAATTCCATGTGCAAAGACCCAAATCCTTGGAGCTAATCAAAAACATCAATTAATAAGAAGGCCTCTATTTAAGCAATGTAGCCAATCAGATTTTGGTTCTGGATTGGTTATTTTGCTGATTTTATTGTACTGTACTGTATCTAAGTACAGTAACATCCGTGTTTCAATCAAATTTATTTGAAATGATGGTTTATGAAATGCACAAAGAACTTGCTGTTCATCATTTTGCATAAGACTTTGAGTGGCTTTACGAATATGAAAAGAAAATTGGTGTTCTACTAAAGAAAACCAGCAGGCAATAAGTTTTTTGTTTAGTTCTTCATTTATTAATCTAATTCTTCATTACTTCATATTTAATACTGTGGTATGTAATAAAGGCTCTATAGTCTTGCAAAGTTCCAACAATCCCTCTTTATTTCAATTTGGCCCATTGTTTTTTTTTTTAATTTTGTGGAAATAAACTGGTTTAGTAACGTATTTTAATTTTTAAACTGTAGGTCACCAAATAGTCTACTTCTGGTAAATAAGGACAACTAGTGTACAGATAACTTGCTAATAGCTTCACCTTTTTCTAGTCTTAGAATGATACAACATTATACCCTTCTAATAAGAGTTGTTTTTTTTTTTATAATTTTTTCCTTGTAATATTAGAATTTTTTTCAGTTTGGATAAAATTTCTCTTACTACAAACATTACTAATAATTATTAATATTGCCATTGCTATTGATGCTTCAGATTTGAGTACCAAAATAATGTTCATGACAACGCAATATTTGAAGACTCTGCCTTTGTTAAAGTTTCTGAAGATAGTAAAATGTAAGATTCTTATTAAATTTTTGTTTTATTGTGTTTAAAAATTATAAATTAATAACTTAAAATTTCTTTTTAATTCATTTTTAGACAAGAGAAAAGCGATATTAATGAAACTATATTAGAAACTTCTGAAAACAAAGAACCTTTAACCGAAGATGCTATAACAGAAAATGATGAAAATCAACGGCGACGTTATTTTAGGAAAATTTCATCATTTTCCCCATTATATGCGAAGCTTTCTGACAGTGAAGCAATCTTTGAAGAAATTGAGCCTTTACCAGATTATAATCAACTAGGAAATATACCTGAAGAGCAGGAGCCTAATAATACTAATGAAGGCTACAGTGATCTCCAAGATCATGTTGAAATTGAAATTCCAGCAAATATTTTAGATGATTCTTTGAAAGAGAATGAGATAATGACAGACAGTCTCAATCAGGACACAAGTAACAGCTTAAATCAAATAGAAAGTCCTATGTCAAATGATAACGACATTGAAAAGCTGCAGACAAACGATGAATTTGCTTCAAACCAAGAACGTAACTTAAACGAGTCTAACCTCTCACTTAACAGTGATGGTGATCTTAATGATGACGACAATATTAATGAAGATGAAAATGATGATGATGATATGCTCAAATCAGAATCTTCTGAGGATTCTGAACAAAATAAGCAGAAAAAAAGAAAACGATTGAAATCAGTAGTTACTTTCAATGAAATACCAGAAGTGATTAATCTGCCTTCAGATGAGATTTCAAAATTGTGATTCCGAGTTAATAATAAATGGTATTTTAGTAAACTGAATATTATTGATCTAAGGAGTTTAAATGATTAATTTTAAATTTAAATGGGGGTAGTCTCCTTTTAATGGGGAAAATCATAAAATTAAAATTTAATAAAAACAAAAAAATAAAGTCACCAATCTTGAAAAACGATGAAGAAACTTGAGATTGTTACAATTGTTAAATTCTTATTTCAACTGTTTTCACCATTCAAAAATGTTTTATCCTACTGATGATGAGAAATATTCTCGAAAACGTTTTATATAAATTTTATCCCAAATATTTGGATCACCCTCTTCAAAATTTCATCTGTATTTCAAAACCAACACTTCCTTCAAGATTATCGTTTTCTATGATCAACATTATCTTCACAAGACTTCATCTACATCCTCGACAGACTAAATTTATTTCTACTATCAACAACATCTTCAATAGACTACATCGTTTAAGTTTTCTTCCATCTCACAAGTTTCTTCATCGTTTTTCAAGATTGGTGATTTTATTTTTTGGTTTTTATTAAATTTTAATTTTACGATTTTCCCCATTAAAAGGAGACTACCCACATTTAAATTTGAATAAACTGAATCTATTAAATGCTAGTGGATTTTAATGTTATGTCAAATTACAATTAAGATACACAGAATTAAAGGTGTGCATATTACAACAATTACTGATAAAAGCCAAATAAAAAAATGGTTTTATAAATAAACTAAGCTTCATTTTTACGGACTGACATATATAGGATTTGTAAAATTCAGAGGTACATTTGGCAACTCAGTAGTTGGTGCTGCTTCATGTGGATCATGTTCCTCCATTAATTCTTTTGGTTTAACGGACATCTTTGTTCTGAATTAAAAAGAAATAAATGTTAAATACAATTAAGAAACAAAGAAATAAAATATTCAATCATCACTCACCCACAGTGTTTGTGTGCTTGGCGTATTCCTATGATACCAGTTGTAACCATTGCTATTATCACCAAGACAATTCCCCATTCCTATTATTAATAAATTTAATCTTAATGATATTGAAAATAGTAAGTAATATAAGATTCCTCAGATATGGACAATCTTACAACTTCTGAAAATCCATATATTTAAAAATTATATATTATTTCATTATATAACCAGAATTAAAATAAAATTGCAACAGTATTATTCATATTTAAACACAATTTCTCCATTGAAATTGCTTTTCAATATGGCCCTCTTGTCTATCAATGCATTTCTTCCAAGTGCCAGAAGTGAGTTGATGCCCTTGGAAAAATATTCTTTGGGTTGCTGTGCCAACGAGAAGTGTTTCATCTTCTGAATATCAGTAGATGTGAAGCGTTTCCCAAAAAGAGCCTCCTTAAGAGGTCAGAGAACCAATAATTTCCATTTGCAAGTTTTGCAATGACTTGAACAGTTGCAGCAGCCAGTGTGAAAGCATGCATCGAGATGTTGCAAGCAAGTGCCTTTCTAACAAATTTGGCTTCTTGCTGGCTTCAAATGACATTGAATTCTCAGTGAAATTCTGAAATGACAAGAATTCTCTGGTATTAGTTTTTCAAATAGTAAAATGGAAAAACTGACCATTTTCTAATGCACCCACTATCTAACAATAATTGTCTGGTTATCCCAATCATCAGTTGGAATGAGCAAGTTTGTGAATGGAAATAAAGGACTACCCCGATTGAATAAATAAACACATCAGATAACCCTAGAAGTCAAATAGAAGCAGCATGATGGAAATTGAGGGCTATAACATAGACAGTATATCAATACATGAAGGGATAGGCATACGGCAATCCTCTGACTTTATCAGTGCAGGAAAACACCCGGGACAGAAGGACATTAAAGAGGATTGTGCATGCAAACAGGCTAAAATCAGTGCAGACTATCTGTGAAGAGTTCCAGGGCATCAGCAAAACTACCGTGAGCATTAATACCTTACGAAAATAATAAGGTGGCTTGTCTCGCTTGGTACAAAAAGCGACCAATGGAACTGGACACTGGACCAATGGAAGAAGGTGCTATGGAGTTTTGAAGCGAGGTTCACCTGGTTGCAATCCAATGGTAGAGTTTGGATGTAGAGGGACAATGTCTGAATCAGAGTGTGTTGTTCCCACAGTTACATTTGGTGGTGATAGAGTGTTTGTGTGAAATGCGTTCAGCTGGTTTTGGACTTGGACCACTAACTGTTGTTCATGGAAACATGAAAGCCCATCAATACCTGGACATTTTGGATGATCTGATGCTTCCTACTCTCTGGCAGTTCTACAGAGTAGACGACAACACCCCTTGCCACAAGGCTGCAGCTGTCATGCCTGTTCAACAACTGCCTGACATGCCTAGATAATTATCGTTATTGTTATTTAGTACAGAGGGTAGATTATCGCTCCACCTACTCCTTCGAGGGAGTTTTGCGCCATCCCTATATTCTTAATGACTGCTGTAAGATGGTCGCATCAGCCGGGACTGACGGCTTTACGTGCCCCTCCGAAGCAAGTGGGAGATGGAAATTTCTAGTGGTCACCCAACCTGTGATTAGCTGCACACAAGGTTGCTTAACTCCACCATTGCATTAAGCAAGGCGAGACAAATGGGCTACGGCTGCCCCCTGCCTAGAGACTAACTTCAACCTCATAGAATACCTGTGGGACGAACTGGAATGGCAGTTTAAATCAAGATCAACTTGTCTGAAATCAGTTGCTGAACTCGGTAGTGTTCAGGTGGAGGAATAGAGACAAATTCCAACTAATGTTTATCAAAAATTAGTGGAGAGCCTTCCACAAAAGGTATAGATGGTTATCTATGCCAAAGGTGGATATACCAGATATAAGAATAAGTGTGTTCGTGATATGTGTTTATTGGTATAGTGCCCACATAATTACTGATAGATAGTGTAGTCAAAATTATTCCATATTATTCCAAATTCACTTCTTTAATTCCAACATATTATAGTCTGGGTCATTTTTCTATGAATTAATACTGTATGAACTAATATTTACTGGATTCAATTAACGTTATGAAATCTAAATAATCAACGATATATTAAGTAGCAATTATTTACTTACAGGAATTCCTTTGCGTTTTGGCGGTAGCTTATTTGCAGCAGCCTGATGATGTGTGCTTATTAAATGGGCCAAAGCACTTTCAATGTTTGGCTGAAGTTTCCGAACTTGTTCTTTTATATTCTCGGGTAATGATTCATTTTTTGTGAATATTTCATATTGTAAACTACAATGGTGAGCATAAAAGATGATTTTAAGAAATTTTTTTCAAAAAGACCAGGGAAAGAACTTCAAACGAGGCAAAAAAAAAGCAAGCTAAGAATATCATCAAATCTTATCATATTCAATACCATTATTTTAAAAACTAAGATACACATGAGTATCTGTAGGGAAAGTTCTTCCACATGGAAGATTTGGAAAACAGCCTCTGAGATACAATTGCAGTCATTGATGAAGAGGACTTGTGACAAACTCTCAACAACTCTAAACATATTAATTTAAAGCACACTATTTTAATGACAGCTAAGGGTGTCAACTGAAATAACCCACACAAATGTATAAAAAAATCAGATAAAGAGAACGTATTCTGTATATGGGTTAAGCATTTGGATCAGTCACCTTAGATTTTATTAATATATATGAGGGACGTTCAAATTTGACCTGGACTTTATTTTTTATAAAAATCAGGAAACTACAAAAACACACACACCAGTTATTTCTCAAAGAACTTCTTCCTTCTCTACACATTTTTCCCAGCTTTCTGGGAACATCTGGATACCGGTTCTGTAGAAATCTTCAGGCTGATGATTAAACTACGTCAGGACAGCCTTTTTCACTTCCTCATTGGAGCCAAATGTCTGCCCTCCCAAGAACTCTTTCAATGGTCCAAAAAGGTAATAGTTGCAAGAAGAGAAATTCGGGCTGTATGGAGGATGTGGTAAGATGTCCCATTTGAGTTCCGTTAATGTGTCTATAGTCAGTTTGGCTGTGTGTGTTCTGGCACTGTCTTGCAGAAAACAAACACCACTGGTTAGGAGTCCTGGTCGCTTTTTCCTTAGTGCCAGTTTCAGGGACTTCCTCAAAATGTCACAGTAGTAGGGTGTATTTATGGTTCGACATTCTTCTAGAAAATTGACATGAATGATACCCTTAATGTACCGGAATACAGTTGCCGTCAATTTCGTTGCCATCGGTGTCATCTTGAATCTCTTGGGTCGTGGTGAATCAGTGTGTTGCCACTCCATGCTCACATGCTTGCTTTCAGGAGTATGGTGATGAATCCATGTCTCATCGATGGTCTCAACATGCCTTAGTAAGCTTCACCTGCCCTGTCCTATCGCTGCAGCAGCATGGAACAGATTTCCACCCGGGTGGTTTTATGATCCTCGGAGAGTTGCTTAGGGACCCATCTGGCACAGATCTTATTGAATTTCAGCTTATCGTGGATGATGGTCTCCACACTGCCAGTGCTGATGTTCAGTATTTAAGCCATCATTCTCGGACACGAATCCGCCTGTTGTCCTTTATCAGCTCATTTGTTCGTGCTAAGATGCCATCATTGACAGCAGTTGCTGGCCTTGCTTTATGAGGTTCATTGCCAGTGGATTCTCGCCCTTCTTCAAACTTTTGGCACCAAGTAAAGATGGATGATCGAGACAAACATGACTCGGTGAACTATCTTTGAAGTCTCTGATTAATTCCAGATATTTTCACACCTTTGTTGTGGAGAAACTTGATGATTAGTCATTGTTCCACTTTGGTCGACACATCGCTGTCTGCCATTTTGTTTAAACAAACCATTGGTTGTCATGGCAACTGGATGAGTGGTGTTGCATTTGCATGACAGGCAATAGTTGCCATGATGAAAGTTTAGATTTTTACAACAATGAAATTTACAAAAAATAAAGTCCAGGTCAAATTTGAACGTCCCTCGTATAAATATTATTGCATATATGTACTGAGCAAGATGGGCAAAACCAAGGATTTGAGCAACATGATTACAGGTGGCCAAAGTGCCTGATCCAGTGTTTCGGTGATTGCCAACATGTTGGAAATTTAACAATTATTGCTTGTGTACAACAGGAACTTTGTAACACCCAAAAAAATGTCGAACCAAAAACACTCCAGAGGCTGACAACACCTTTTCAATGATGGGTCGACGGTGATTGGAAAGGGTTTTATAGATCAAATGGCAGATTTATATGAAAAAGCTGGCAGTATAACTCAACAAGAGAAAATTGATTTATTTTTGCATGCAAAAACCAAAGTTTTTGTGCTTCATTTTTGTGCCCAAAAAAAATTCTTCACTGTACTTTGGTTATCTTTGTGCCTAAACAATTAAATAACTTGCCATGTCCAGTTCATTTCCAACTTAAGCATGTTTCCTAAAATGTTCTTTTCCTAAAGCTAAACTTATTTTATATTTGCTGGAGGTAATTTCATATTAGACACTTCAACTAACATTCCATTCAAAATTCCGACGTCAACATTCAGTTTGTTTGCTATTTCATCACCTATTTCATGCCGTAGTACGTCATGAATAACTGTTATTAAGTTTCCAACAGATCCATTTACAAGCAGCATATTGTCATCTGAAAATATGTAAGAATTCAATAAATAAAAATGAGTTTTTAATTTATTTAAAACAGTTATAAATTATAAAATGCCTAAAAATAATGAATAATGCTCTTTAAATGAAATGATGTTATTATTTTTAGCTATAAATTAGAATCTTAGGGTCTTATGTGTTAAAATATCTTTACTATAAAATTAAAATTAAAAGATGAAATTAAAACATCAAAAAAAAAAAAAAAAAACTGTCACTATAAGAAAAACATTCTTAAAGCTACTACACTCTGTAAAATTGGAAAAAGCGTTCTGTTTTTGCATCTGTTTTTCAATCTATACAATGAAGCCAATTTCTAAAACTGAAAATATCCTAATACATGTATAATCCATTTCTTGATATAGGAGTTTGGTTAGTTAAGTTAGGGTAATTGAGAATCAACAATCAACTTCTACAGAAGGTACACAGGAAATTATCAAAACTGTCAAGATTATAACAATTCTGGAAAATATTAATGAGCTTAAGCATTACACTATAGCATTCTTATACAGGGTGATTACAAAAGAACTTCACACTTTTAAAAATTTATTACATCAAAGCTATTCAGAATATAGAGACACCACATACGGATTCTTAAAGAAAAACTCTTGAAATTTATTGTGACACAGTTAAAGATATTCAATATGCCCCCCCTGTCGTGACACGGCATACATCAATGCGGTAGTCGAATTCATCCCAAACCCGCATTAACATATCTCCATCAATCCCACGTATCGCTACCGTAATGCGTTCTTTCAGCTTGTCTAGGTCACGGGGAAGGGGTAGGGTGAAGACCTTGTCCTTTACACACCCCCATAAAAAGAAATCACAAGGTGTGAGGTCGGGGCTCTGCAGTGGCCACTTTGCAAGTTCCAGGTTATTGTTTGCTCGACCAATCCACCGCTGTGATTTCTCTTTATGGGGGTGTGTAAAGGACAAGGTCTTCACCCTACCTTCCCCGTGACCTAGATGAGCTGAAAGAATGCATTACGGTAGCGATACGTGGGGTTGATGGAGACATGTTAATGCGGGTTTGGGACAAATTCGACTACAGGGGGGCATATTAAACATCTTTAACTGTGTCACAATAAATTTCAAGAGTTTTTCTTTAAGAATCCGTATGTGGTGTCTCTATATTCTGAATAGCTTTGATGTAATAAATTTTTAAAAGTGTGAAGTTCTTTTGTAATCACCCTGTACATCGTATACCCCCCTTCATCCATCCCTACTTATACTATATTTTACTTAACTTTTGTCCTGTTCTGTATTTATTTATTTACTTATTTATTTATTTATTTATTTATTTATGCTAATGTTATCAATATTCTTGTATAATTTTATTTATTTTATTTCCTTTTATTTTTTATAATCTTCTCAATTTCCATATCATTCAATAATTTCTTCCTTGAGCTACCTTATCAGGTATGAAAATGAAATTTAATTACACAGTGAAAGGATTAAGTATGTTTTGTTCTTTTAAAATTAAAGGTTTGAATTTTTGCTGTTATATACAACAATGTAAAGCACTTTCAATTTTTTCAATATTACTTATTAGGATCTTTAGCAAAATGCTTTAAGAATCGTGCTTAAAACAGTGGCCGGCTGCACAATAACGTGAAAACTGATTAACTTTTTGAAATTCTGTTTTCAGAAATATGACCATCATTGTCTTAGCTTGGCTGTATCAACTTTTCAGGATTTTTCATGGACCCCTTCAAGTCGAATTCACGTGCTAAAATAATGACCGAAAAGAATACCAATTTAATGGCATGTCATATATACTGTTAATTTCTGTTTTTCTTTTAAGCATTTGATGCGAGCACACGCACGATTCCTCAATTGCTCATAATACATTAATAAATGTATTTCTGCTTCACAGCTAAGGCTCCTCCTTGGAATGTTTACTAGATTTTACTATTACTGCTATTCAGTATTTTAATAGCTATAATCAGGAAACTTAATTCTAGAATCTGTTATGATAACTAGAGAGTGTCCGAAATTGATCTATACACTCTTTGAAATGTTATAGCTCAGCAACAAAATGAGATAGAAATATAAGGTTTGTTGTGTATGATCCAGACAGCAGGGAAAAGCATAACATTTTAGCATGTTCATTTTAGCTTATAAACCAAAATGGCAGTGAGACTTTCATTCGATGAATATAAATGGATACTGAATGGCGTTATTGGAAAGTGGAGAATGTTGTTGAGGTTCATCGAGGGTTGAATTTAGTTTACCACCACCAACAAGGGTAACAATAATAAAATTCCAAGACAAGTTTGAAGCCGAACGAATGGTGAAAAATTTGTTGAAAGGTCGGTGCGGAAGAAAGAGAAGTTCCACTGCAGACAAGAGTGTTGATGCCGTCATGGAGGTTTTTGCACGATCCCCAAAAAAGTCAGTTAAGCCTGTTTCACAGTTACTGTTTGCAGGTGGAAAACAGGTGAATGTGGAAACCGCAACACGAGGCGAAGATTTTCCGCACACATTGCTGTTTCACAATTAGCATAAATCGCCCGCACTGCTCTCCGCAACTGCTTTGCCGGCGAAATTTTCAATTTAGACAGGTTCTGAAATTTAGCGAATCCGCGACAGCTTCAGCCAATCAGGAAGCCTCAGGTTCGCACAGAACTATGGGGGAAAAAATTGGAGAGAAGAAACAAAAACATGGCTGCCACACCTGCAAGCATTTCTCTCAATAAAATACTTTTCAATGAAAAACTTATCACTGCTGTGGAGGAACGGCCTCCAATTTGGAACACAAAACTGAAAGAGCATCGGAATAATATATTGATTTCCGAATTGTTGGAGCAAGTAGTATTCGCTTTCAGCGCATCTTTGTTACCATATTGGGCGAACCCACTATCGACATAGAGTTGGCATTTGGGAATGCAGTTTGAACACACATATGGCTTTCTTAACGAGTCCTCGTCTCTGAATGCGACGACGGATAATGTGAAGATCGTTGGGAAACGCCATCTTGAATAGCTACAACATCGGCCTCGTGTTCAGTAGCCCCTTTTGAGAATGAACCAATCCGAAGATAGTTAATGCGGCTGCGGATTTAATTGTGAAATGGAAACGGAAAATTGTTAAATCGCCCGTTTTGCTAGCGGAAGCGCTAGTATTTGCATCCTTTGCGGATTTACTGGGGCAAATGCGGGCGATTTAATTGTGAAACAGGCTTGAGGCAATGGTCTCGTGAAATTGGTATCGCCAAATCCAGTGTTCATCGAATTTTGTAAGTTCAAAAATGGAAGCCTTACATTCCACGACTTGTCCACGCATTAAATGAGGACGACCCAGATAGGCAGAAGGTGAACATTTTGAAATTATTAGGGCTTAAAGACATTTAAGGAATAAAATAAACAAACCTTATATTTCTAACGTTTCAAAGAGTGTATACCCTGTACTACATCTATTCATATATGACACATTTTTATAGTATTGTACATCTTATATTTTTACCTCTTTTGTCAACTTGTTCATCAGCTTGAGCAGCATTTTGATGTACATTCAACAGCAAATTTTTTTCCTCTACAATAATCAAATCAATTTTATTTTATTTAATGCTTTTAGATGACTATGAATGTATTCATTTTCGTAAATAAAGTTTACAATTAATTCACCATGCTGAAATTTTTCTTCTTCAAAAGAATCATTTGTGGAAACAGGAAAGGGAATATCATCATCAAAGTGATGAAAATATTCAGCCTCCTTCTCAGTGGAATCTGTAACCAAGTTTTTTGACGTCTGGTGAAGACAAAAAAAAATATCTTAATTTGCTGCTAGGATTAATCAATACTTACATTTAAAAAAAGATGAGAAAAAATGAAAATATGTTGTGTATTAATCTAATTGTTTTTTTAATACTGTTTTATTGTACCTCAACTATCTTCCCCTCAAATATCTTTTTACATCAAATATTTTGTTATTTATTTTTAACTTTTCCTTATTTTTAAATTAAACAAATAAGCATTTTCTTTGTGTAAGTCTGAATTTTAAAAAATCAGAACTGGGCATGGGAATTTTTTAATTGATTTCTTATGAAAACATTAAAAAAATTGTTTACAGAACAATAATTTCTGTCTTGTAGTTGGGTCTTGTGTTCAGGTACTTTAATAATAAAAAAAAAGGGGGAGGGGTTCAATAATGGGGAAGTTGCATGGAATTTTTTTTACAAATCAAAGCATTGTTTCATACAGATTGCGTTATGCTGAATATAATACAAAATCGTTGTTAAATTTATTAGAAATATTAAAGAAAGCTATTAAAATTAGTGCTAGAAACGTGAAACCATGCCTCCCATCGAAAACGATATCTGGCGTCACTTTCCTCCAAACGCAATGATTTTATGTTTATGTGAAGCTCGATCTGATGATTAAGCATTGTTGGCTGTAAACTTTAACCATTGTCAGCGATAATGATGAGCGTGCAAGTGATATCATAATACTCACAGGCCAGGAACATAGTATTTTCATGTAGTGTCAACTTTAATATTTTTTTAAAAATAGCTAATTTTTTTTCACAAATGAATACTATAGAAAACAATAATTTAAAATTTTCATGCTACTTCCCCATTCAATGCTTGATCGTTTGGAAAATGTCTTTTAATTGGCCAAATGCATTTCACTCTCATCTTCATCAGTGGAAATAACAAGAAGAGGACAGGAGCAGTTAAATAAACAAGGGGAGAAACGGGAATGGGGGAGACCCTGCATCCAACGTGATTGGTTTTTGGTTCTCGTGAGTATTCGCCAATATTCGAAGAGTTTTTTTTACCAATCGCGCTTTGGTAAGAAAGGATTGGGGGAAGGAGAGAATAGGATGATACGAATATAATAAACTAAAGTGGCACAAAAATGATACAGTATAAGCAAAAAAATGTAATCATTACTGTATGACATTACATAAACTAAAGTGTCGTACAAATGAAAACGAAAATTTGTGTGGGAAAAAAAAAGACGTGTAGGATCGTAAGTTTTTGTTTTCAACAAATGCGAAACCCCACATGCAAATTGAACAATAGGTTGCAAGTGTTGCATCATGTGAGAAAGAACGATAGCTGGCGCTTCGAAGCTCTGCGAGTGATCGCTTCGTCCAAACAACAAAATGGAGTCAACGAAACAGGAACAGAGAGCAGTAATTCGTTTTTTCAAAAGCAATCGCAAACAGCACGGGGAAGGTGATGTTGACCGTGTTTTTTGATCGCAAAGGCCCGATTTTACTGGACTTTCTTGAAAAAGGGACGACAGTTAACGCAGCATGATATGGGCAAACATTGAGGGCACTGCGTGCAGCTATCAAATGCAAGCGTCCTGGACTTCTTACAGGAGTGCTTCTTCTCCACGACAATGCGCGTCTTCACACCTCGAAAGCAACGGTAGACCTCATCAAAAGTTCAACTAGGAAGCAATGCAGCATACACCTTACAGCCCTGACTTATCCCCATGTGCCTTTCACGTGTTTGGGGAGCTCAAGAAACATCTGAAAGGTCGCAGGTTTCAGTCGGACGATGAAGTGAAGGAAGAGGTTTTGGAATGGTTCCACACACAACCGAAAGGCTTCTTCCATAAAGGAATTACACGCCTTGTTACACAGTGGGATAAATGCCTTAACGCATTTGGAGAGGATTTTTAAAATCCTTGTATACACTTTGGATAAAATAAATAATTTTCGTTTTCTTTTGTACGACCCTTAGAGAAACATTCTTCTGGAAACCTATATAAAAATGTGAAATGAAAACTCAAAAATTCAATTTTTGAAAACGTGACTTCTGCTTCTGATAAGTAAACTACAGGGTGTAGCAGATATTTGAGAACACGTGAGTATGACGTAATAGTCAATACGTCATACTATTTAACAATTCCGAAATGAAAGTGCACCGCAACTGGACAAACCAGACAGTTTCGAGCATCCGAAGAGGTAACTGTGGGGCCCCACGGGCCATCGATCCTAGAGGCAAGCGTCGACAGTTCAACCAAGACAGTGCAACGATCCCTCTTGAGGTTGGGGCTCCGGAGCAGGCGTATGGTAACAGCATCCATGTTGACGTCTGTGCATCGCCGAAAACACCTCCAATTTGCAATGGACTATCGCCATTGGACCTCGGCTGAATGGCAAAGGGTTGCTTTCTCTGACGAGTCACAGTTTCTGGTGAACAGAGTGGACAGACGATGGAGAATTCGCTGAGAAGCATCTGAGAACAGGCATCCCGACACCATCCTTGGCAGACGACAGGCTAGTGGGGGAGGTGTGACTGTTTGGGGGATGTTTTCGTGGTATGGTCTGAGTCTACTGATACCACTGTTCGTTACCTGACGATCGTCGCAGACCAGGTACACCGCTTCATGTCGACAGTGTTTCCTCAGGGTGATGGCACCTTTCAACAGGACAATGCTCCTGCCTTACTGCCAAAATTGTCCACGACTGGTTCGAGGAGCATGAGGATGAATTCAAGCTACTCTTATAGCCACCAAACTCCCCAGACCTCAACCCCATTGAACATTTGTAGGACCATCTCGATCGCCATGTCCGCAAGTTGAACCCTCCACCACGCATGGTGATGGAATTAAGGGATGCACTGATCGCCGAATGGTCCCAGATATCTGCAACCACCTTCCGAGGACTTATTGACTCTCTGCCATGTCAACTAGCTGCTGTGCTTGCCGCCAAAGGTGGATATTCCGGATACTAGCAGATGGTCTGTTAATATGTCCCGACCCTGTATATTTATCACAGAAGCACATTTTAGGCTGTTTTGAGATTGTTAAAACACACTTGTAATGTGCAGTTATACGCGAATTCAATGTATATATCATTTTTTCACGATTTTTCTTGAATTTTAGCAACTTATGGCTCAGAAAATGCAGTATATGAAGAACCACTGTATTTTCTATAATTGAATCACTTATTCTTCTATAGATAATTCTTTTTAATATCTTCAGTGTGAAAAATCTAGTAGAAAAAATACCATGTGACAAACTTCTTTGGGAAGGATAAGGCAAATGTTTCACATGATAAGACTTTTCCGTTCCATTTTCTGTTATTAATATTTCTTTAAATGAACATTTGGAACAATTATGCGGAGACAAAAATAATTTCTAAAAAAAAAAACTGGTCATTTCTAATCCCACAAATGGGGGCATGGATGTTTGTGTTAGTCCTTTGAGTAGACGTGGTGTTCTGGTCAAGCATATCCTTTCTCCCCTCGACCCAACCGAGAATCGGTAACAAGTCATTACACACTTCATCTGGGAATGATGTGATTGAATATAAAAATAAAAAAATTTAAACTCCTGAAAATTCTGTCACACTTACAGTTTTTAGATGTATTTGAAGTAAATCATCTGGTTTTATAAAACTTGGTTTTTCTGTAATATATTCGTCTTTTTTATTTAGCACTTGATTAACAGTTGTTGAAGTATTAATTTCCATAAATTCAGATGCATTAGATGAAATAAGCAAACTGTCAAATTCAGATTCATCATTTAAAGGAAACAGGCTAGAATTTAAATTTAAATTTTCTGTTGCATGTGATTCAAAATTTGTAACATTGCTGCTCTCTGTTGTAGTAACAGGTGTGCTTTCATTACAAAATTTGCCAAACCATCCTGCAAAAGAATGAATAAATTAAATGAATAAATAAAAAAAAATCAGTTTTAAACCTCTGCTATATTAATTATTTTCTTTTAATATATTGCGGTAATCAGTCCAGCTTAGATACTGATGATACTTAGGTAGGACCTTTACTGCTATTTATGATAAGCTCTTTTTACTCTATAATAATGATGCAGGAAACCATTTGCAATCACAAGCAAGCAAAAAGAGGCAGAGCTTCACACGTGCAACTCGCATCCAATGCAAAAAGCAAATTCCTCTCAACTATACATTAGTGACGTTATTCCTGGTAACATTGCAGGAAGACGAGAACTCCTGCAATCTTGCTAGATCAACATGGCAACTCTTTACTATAGCTCATCTTATGTGAAAAAAGGGATGTTTAAGAAAAAATTTAAAATTATACGTACGAGGGGCGATTGATAAATAAGGTTTCCATGGCTGTAACTTTTTTATTTGTTAACCGATTTTCAAAATTCCTTTTGTATCTTATACTCACATTTGTCCTCTATGTAATGCACTATTCACTTTCCGACATAGTCCCCATTCCTTTCCAAGCATTGCGCCAACGCATGACTAGTTGGGTGAACCCGTCGGAGAGGAATTCCGGAGTTGTTGTCGACACCAGGATTGAATGGCAGCGTTTACCTCGCCGTCAGAACCAACTCATGTCCGTTAAGGGGCTCTTTCTTCTTTGGGAAGTGATGAAAGTCGCAATGTGCAAAGTCTTTCATTTTTGAACTGCAATTTTTCATCTTTGAACTGTAGGCGCTGCAAAGCCTCTGGTGTGTAGTGACTCATGTGCGGGCGGACGTTATCGTACTTCAGAAGAGGGTCCAAAGCTGCCATTCAATCCTGGTGTTGACAACAACTCCGGAATTCCTCTCCAACGGGTTCACCCAACTAGTCACGCATTGGCGCAATGCGCGGAAAGGGATGGGGACTATGTCGAAAAGTGAATAGTGCATTACATAGAGGACAAATGTGAGTACAAGATAAAAAAAGAATTTTGACAATCGGTTAACAAATAAAGTTACAGCCATGGAGACCTTATTTATCAATCACCCCTCGTAGAATAATGATTATGAAGCACCAATAGCACTTAAAAGATTAGAGAAATATGTTAGGATGATGCAAAAGTGTTTATTCTTTCCTTTTATTTGTAAGACTGCATAATATATAAATTCACTTTAGGGTATATTTGATCATTTTACAGACAAGTACTTTATATCTTATGCTTACAAATGTCCTCGTAGCCTAAGAAAAAACATGCAATTAATTTTTAAATTATTTAAATGTTTAAAAGTACCAATGAATTTTGAAGCCCTGAGTCTAAAGCAAAAGAGGTTAAACCTTTATCTTCCTTGATCGGGGTCTTCATACCATGCAACTAATCCCTTGAACAATAGAGGCAGAGCCGTGATCCCTTCCCAAGCAAAATGGTGATTGGTTAACATTTTGGTGGATGCCTTCCCAAAACTTTTCGCTTAGATTGCGACATGTCAGGTTGCGAACTGCTTCTTGCATCACATTTGCTAGGCCTACTAAATCAGCCCTCTGGTAAGCAACAGTCTGGTAACTGCTAAAACTTTCCTGCATTGCGGCCTTAATGCTCATGCTTTGACATTATTTGCAATTAGCAAATGGAGCAATACACCTAGTAATAGGTTGCATATTACTGATTAAATGTGCTACACTTCATAAATTTCATACAATAAATTTCAAATTATAATCAAAGTCAATGAAATAAATCAAACAAAGAGATACAGTGCATTCTAGATATTGCACCATGTACAGAATAGTGCCAATAACCTAAAAACAATGAATAAGATAGTTCTTGGATTGGTTCTCGAACATTTGGACCTGGCTGGTCTCTATAAAATGGAATGTATTGTATTTAACCTTTCTGCTGATTAAGTGTACCTATATATCCATCCAAAATTTCATTAATCTTTACTTGCAGAAATCAGATTTATTCCACGAGCTTTAAAAACCCTCTTGTGGATAATGACCACTGAAATTAATTACACAGTGAAAGGGTAAAACTGTCAGACAATATAAACAAGATATGCCAAATATCTCCAATTCAATTTAAGCATCAAATGAACTTAGCATATTAGTCATAAATTAGAAATTACACAAAATGGAAGCACCCTCAATGCTTTATTTTGACTTTTTGACAATCAGTTTGCAAAAGACCAGCAAAAGAATGTACTTGGAGAATTTTTACAAGAAAAACACAGGAAGAAACAGTAACAGGAGAAGAAGAGCTATGATGAAAGTCTGATCAGTAGAATGTTGATAACACTTTTAATTGGAATGAATTATAAAAAATGTTTTCGGGATATTTTATCCCATCTTCCTGTGCAATTTTATAACAATTCTTCACAAGACCTTCCTTTCAACCAGTTCTACATAATAAGCTCCACAAGACTTTTGTTTCATCTGTGTTCCGTCCACTTCATAAATTGTATTTCTCCACATTGGGTGGCTTTAATTTATTAATTGTTTTTTTATATTTATTTCTATTTCTTTTACGAGGGGCGATTGACAAATAAGGTCTCCATGGCTGTAACTTTTTTATTTGTTAACCGATTTTCAAAATTCTTTTTGTATCTTATACTCACATTTGTCCTCTATGTAATACACTATTCACTTTTTGACATAGTCCTCATTCCTTTCCAAGCATTGCGCCAACGCGTGACTAGTTGGGTGAACCCGTATGAGAGGAATTCACAGGATTGTTGGAGTTGTTGTCGACACCAGGATTGAATGGCAGCGTTTACCTCGCCGTCAGAACCAACTCATGTCCCTTAAGGGCTCTTTCTTCTTTGGGAAATGGTGAAAGTCGCAATGTACAAAGTCTTTCATTTTTGAACTGCAATATTTCATCTTTGAACTGTAGGCGCTGCAACGCCTCTTGTGTGTGGTGACTCGTGTGCGGGCGAACGATATCTAACTCCAGAAGAGGGTTCAAAGCTGCCATTCAACCCTGGTGTCGACACCAACTCCGGAATTCCTCTCCGACGGGTTCACCCAACTCGTCACGCATTGGCGCAATGCGTGGAAAGGGATGGGGACTATGTCGAAAAGTGAATAGTGCATTACATAGAGAACAAATGTGAGTATAAGATACAAAAAGAATTTTGAAAATCGGTTAACAAATAAAAAAGTTACAGCCATGGAGACCTTATTTATCAATCGCCCCTCATAATTAAAATGGAGTTACTATTTTTTAATTAATTATACAGTGTTTCAGATATTTACATAGTCCATAAGCTCAGCATTGCCAAAGATGCTTGTTTGTTTATAGTTGCAGTAGATGAAAGACCATTTATATAGCTGAGGTCCAGATGGTTTTATTTTAATGTTTGAATCCTTAAATTTTATCCCAAATTCTCATAATTATAAAGACTAGATGGAAAAGTTCTTTGGAGAATTTTTCTCAAGTGAAACTTCTGAACATTAAGCTTTTAAAGATTATATTCCATCTCTCTACAGGGTGTAAATTATCTCCTTCAAAAAAACTGCACTATGATGTAGACGAAATTCAGGCGATTAAAGTGATATAAGACACTTGGGGTCGCAAATCGCAAGCAACACCGTAAATTGAACCTCAAACTAAGCTGAATGGCATGGTGCTGCATAGCACTAACCAAATTTGGGCGACTGTGTTCGCGTAGCATGGCCCACCAGTATTTATTCATTTCCTCGATACTTTTTGATGAAAAACATGATAAATGCTATCGGTATTAAACAAGGTTGGTACTGCTCGTGCTACTGACTCCGGCGCGAGAGCAGAGTACGTCACGTCGGAGAGGAAGGCGGACCTCTTCGGGATGAGGTAGTGGGGAGCGGGGGAACCAGCCAGGCTGCGCCGTGCGAACACAGTCGCCCAAATTTGGCTCGTCTATGCAGTGCCACGCCATTCAACTTAGTTTGAGGTTCAATTTATGGTGTTGCTTGCAATTTGCGACCCCAAGTGTCTTATATCACTTTAATCGCCTGAATTTCGTCTACATTGTAGTGTAGTTTTTTTGAAAGAGATAATTTACACCCTGTATATTGGTAGAGAAACTCATGTGACTAAAGTGTTTGCTTTGCAAATGCAAGTAAATGCACTTGAAAAAAAAAAAAAAAATGTTCCAGACCTGCACACAACTGACTTATGATGCCTACATCACCTACAGCCAGTTTTCATCATCAAAAAATGCATTTGGGCACTTGAAAGTTAAAACGAATGAGATGCGTATTATGTATCTGTCTGAGCCAACATTGAATAGAATGTTTGTCTCAGGCACTTTGGACTTTTGGCTGCCCAAATGTTTTCTTTGATGATGCTTGTGGTGGTGTAGGTGGCCATTTTTTCAATCCTATGAAATGCTAAAAATATGGTAAAAAATGCCTTGATGCCATGAACATATCGCAATTTTCAAACTATCACACCTAATGGTAGCTGAGAAATTGACATTTAATCTTGATAGTTAGTTTTTGGGCCATCCTGTATCTCTAGACAGAAACTATATACCGTATATCTTCTAATAGATGTCTAGTCTCCAATTGTCGCCGGCTTTAATAAACGCCGGGGATTCTCCTACATGCGGCTGCTCACATGAGCCGCTTTCGGGGTTCACGTATACACGGGCTTGAGGGGATTTTCCCAGCACACTGCTTGGATTTTCGATATCATATACACTCTGCTATTCAGCCCTTAGTTCTCAAGGCACCCTGTTCATAAGGACTGTTTAATGCACACTACCATATTCTGTTTAAAAAAAAAGACATGCCTCCAAAGCGGTCATATGATGTGGCGTTTAAAATAAACGTCTGGTTAGTGATTCAGTTGAAAAAATAGACACCGGGGGCTACTATTAGAAGATATACGGTAAATTAAAATAATCTAAACGCATAAAAAAAAATAACAGTGAAGTAAAGTGTATTTTACTATTTTAATCTGCAAATAAAAGATAAAAAAATAAAAACATACCTTCTTTGCACATTCGATCACCAGATTCTTGGTTACATACATAATGTTCCTTAAAATATTCTGGAACATCACAATGTTTGGAACATGACATCCCATAATAATGTAATCCACATCCAGCAGTAAAATTTACTGAAACCCTGCAAGGATTTTTTTCATTATATAAAATTCTTGAAAATGCTTAATTCTCATATAATGCTATATATTGTTATATTAAACTCTTAATTAATAACTAGATGAATCCTGTCAAAATTTGACGGTAAACAAGCCATCTTGTAGTCATTCAAGTGTCAAGTGAGTAAGACGGCAGGTGTGTTAGCTGATTGTACCCGTGATGAACAATGACCCGTAATTAGATTTCTATGGGTGCAGTGCAAATCTACTGAACAAGAGCACAAGGAAATGTTACCTGTTTAAGGTAACAAAATGTTTATCCAAGAAAGCCATTACTTAGTGGAGTTCTTTTGTTGGATGACAACGCTTGTCCACATAGTGCCAAAATCATAGTGGCTTACATACAGTCTGGATTTGGTACCGTCCGACTTTCACCTCTTCGGCCCACTGAAGAATCACCTGCGTGGTCACTGGTTCCAGGATATGGAGGGAGTATGTCGGGAGGTTACTAGCTAGTTACGACACCCAACTACAAACCTTCTTTGCTGCTGGCTTTGAGAGACTCGTGAAGCACTGGGACAAGTGCCAAAATGTTCGTGAGATTATGTTGAAAAATAAACCAAATTTCATCAGAAAACTGTGTCATTTTGCGAATTATAATATTGACTTATCCTCGTAATTTCAGGTACACTATTCAGACCCCTCTAGAGCCCATTCTGCTGATCAGATTTTGATGAAACTTGGAATATACATTATATAGACCATGGGGAAGAGATTTTTGCAACAAAAAATTGGTTCAAATTTTTACCATAGGTGGCGCTTATCATACAAGAAGGGGCATTAAGTCAATTAGGAAGGCTTAAAAGCTTTAAAAAAATATTATTCTTCCCCATAATTTTACAGAAGAAAGATCAAGCTTTACGGGTCAAGTTGCTTTATCAGAACTGCAGTTGCTTGCACTGCGAGAATTTTGACGCTTGAAAGACTTGTGAAAAGGGCTTATGGAAAGTAATGATTTGAAAAAGATGATTATTAAATTTGAAGAGACTGGGGAATCTGGATTTCAAATGAAAGTGTAGAAGAAGTCGTTATTGCTGTGGTTGAAAAAGCATCCGGTTCCCAAAATTCTTCAACAAGTGCTTGAGCAGTGTCACGCGAGTTGTCTCTCCCTTGGTCTGTGGTACGAAAGGTTCTGCGATGCACTTTAAAGTGGTATCCATACAAGAACCAAGTGGTGCAAAAGCCGCTGCCTCAAGACCTGGATCAACACACTGATTTTGCTTGCAGGTTTTTTGGCCAGAATAGCCATTGACAATCCATGGCCTTGCAACATTTTGTGATCAGATGAGGCACATTTTACCCTAGACAGAGCAGTGAATACTCAGAACTGTCACATCTGGGGAACTGCAATTCCTAAAGTTGTACATAAACAGCCTGTGCATTCTGGTTTCATTGCTGCGAGGTGTGGTTTTACTGCTGATTTCATTCTTGGCCCCTTTTTTTTGAGGAGAACATTCCACAAGGCCGTAAAAGGTGTTCCATATTGTGTGCCCATTACTGCGAACTTCTGCAGCAGGAAGTCATTCCTGCCTTACAAGAAGGAGAATGTTTGAAACTACTGTCTTCAAGCAAGATGGTAATACCGTACTGTATATTGGCTGATAAGTGAAGGAACTGCGTTGTGCCCACTTGGAGATGATCAGGTAATTTTGAGAAATATTCCGACTGACTGGCCTCTTCGCTCTCCGGACTTGAATCCCTGTGACTTCTGATTGTGGGAATTCCTGAATGACTCTGCCTGAATTGAAAGCATGCATAAAGGGTGGTTTACATGGACGCACGTTCGCATGCGATACTGCGTTGTCCGATTAGCCGATGTGCGTCGGTGCGATGAAACGCTGCGTCTGCAAAATGGAGGCTCCAGTTTACATACACCGCTTGTGTTCGCTCCGATTCTCATTGCGCAAGTGCTCATGGGTTGAAAAGTTCTCTTAGCAACATGGCGTCTTGTTTAGCGAAGCATCAGCGACGATGTTTCTTCGTGCCTTTTTTAATGAAGTTTTTAGCCATCTAGAAAAAATATATCACTAGACTGTCCATATATATTGATATAAAGCTCCTTGATGTGATTGAACTGACAATCTCTAAAGAAATTCATATACAGGGTGTTTCAAAATTATGTACAATAAATTTAGTGACATATTCTTCAGGTCAAAAGAAGACGAAAATGTTCTATAGCACTTTGTCTGGAAAAGATTTGTTTGCGAGTAATCCAACATCATACAGTAGGGAAGCACGGTAGTTAGCGGACGATATTTTAGCAGTTCCAGCGTTTCGACCCAACACTAGGTTGAGTGGTTTGTTCCATTTAAACCTACTTTAGGGTTGTTCCATTAGTTGTGTACAGTTGTTTCCATTACTGTAGTTTCACTACTGTACATCCACTAGGAATATCAACTTCAGAACGTTTGCGTGCTTTGACATATGCATTACGATTTACATAAAAAAAAGTCATGTACACGTATTCCAGTGCAAAATACACTGACATGCACCTAATGTATGGTCTTGCGGACGGAAATGCTGTGGAAACAAGAAGATTCTACCAAGAACGCTTTCCGAATAGACGTTTGCTAAATAACCGAACACTTGTATCTGTTGACAGACATCATACATGATGAACCACAGACAAGCACCCGTCGTATTTCTTCCATGGTACACATTCCGCACTCATCTGTTTGGCGCATTCTTCACCGTCAGCTTTTGCATCCATACCACCTGCAACTGGTTCAGGTACTGAACCCAACGGACTATCCACACCGACAACGATTTTGCCAATGGATACAACGTCGTCATGCTGCAGACCCGAGTTGTCTCAACCAGATATTTTTCACGGACGAAGCAACCTTCACCCGGACAGGAAACGTAAATTTTCACAACCAGGACCATTGGGCAGATGCTAACCCGCATGTTACCAGAGCTCGAGCGCATCAAGAGCGTTTCTCCGTGAACATTTGGTGTGGATTTGTCAGAAGTAACTTAATTGGCCCTTATGTGTTGCCGCCACGATTGACTGGGCGAACGTATCTTTTGTTTCTGCAGAATGCATTGCCAGAATTACTGGAAGATGTTCCTCTTTTGATAAGATCTAACATGTGGTTCATGCATGATGGCACTCCAGCACATTTCAGCCATGTTGTGCGAGCACACCTCAATGCTGCATACACGAATCGGTGGATAGGTCGAGGTGGACCGGTAGCCTGGCCTGCAAGATCACCCGACCTTAATCCCTTGGACTTTTTTCTGTGGGGTCATGTGAAAACGATCGTCTACAGCACAGAAGTTCCTAACATTATGGATCTGCGACAACGAATAGAAAATGCAGGCCAAACCGTTCGTAATGCTGGCGACGAACTCTTCCATGACATCAGACGGTCGCTCATGCAACGAGCCGAAGCGTACGTGCGAGCTGGTGGCGGGCACTTTGAACAATTCCTGTAATTTGGAGCCACGGGTTTAGTTGGCTGTATCGCGTAAATAAATCGTTTCCAGACAAAGTGCTATAGAACATTTTTGTCTTCTTTTGACCTGAAGAATATGTCACTAAATTTATTGTACATAATTTTGAAACACCCTGTATATAGCAGTGTCGGTGCTTCCACTGGACCGACAGGGGAGGGGGGGTGCTATTTCTGCAAAGAGCACAGCAAATAAAGTGGAGTCCTCGATGTCTGTTGTTTAATATATGATTCCCTTCTTTATTTTCATGGCTCCTTACAGAAATCAAGAATATATCAATCTGTTTCTTATAAAATAACCATTATTTTCGCAAATATATAAAATTAAAATGAATAAGAAAAATAAATGAGTGTGATAACATGGTTACTTCAAAACAATAAATTACAGTTTTTCGTGAATTTCATACATTTCTAAATAGATTTAATACAATTTTAAATAAATATAACATATGTTTTATTTCAGTGCAAATGGAGTTTAATTACCAAAATTAAGTAAGAAAAAAACATTTTTATTGAAATCATGTTTTAGTAAATTCACAGATAGTTTATTTTTTATTATTTTAATTAAATTACAGAAAACAAAATTGTAACATAAACAAATTGTAAACAAACAAAATGTAACATAAAGAGTAACAGTTAAACACTGTATAGTTAAACTAAAATATACAATATAGTATTAATAAAAAAAAAAATCATTCTTCCGTATTTCTGTACTGAGGGGGTATTTCACCGGTAATTCATTTAAAATGGTATTAAATTCTTTTAAAAGAGTATTAAATCTATTATGTATTAACTCGTAGTTCCTGATACGAATCTGGATCGCAGAATTTTCCTACCATTTTTTCAAATATTATTACTTGATGTTTGAATTTTATTAATAAAAATTGTATTAAATCTATTTAGAAATGTATGAAATTCTTGTAACCAATTTGTAAAAACTTTAAAAATTCGTCGAAAAAAGGGAAAATATAAAAAAAAAAATTTAATTTTATATTTATCCAAACGCAATATACAAAATATAAGTCACAAACCAAAATTTCTTAAATACAGTAAAAAATTACATAAAGCTTACTATGTACAAAAACATTTTCTGTAATTTTTGTTGTATATTAGGAATTTTGGTTTATAATTTATTTGTGTGTTTTGGGATTAAAATTAAAATCAAATTAATGAAATGTAATAATTTTTCCCCAACGATATTAAATCTAAAGAGATTTAAATTTTCCAAACAATTAAAAAAGTGGGAAAATAAGACAATCGATCCCTTATTTCCAAAACGATGGAACTACCAGAAACAAATAATAAATTTATGATTAATAAGAAAGAGATGCTTCAAAAACGAAAATAAAGTATTTGAAACAGAAGATAAAATTAAAAAATATACCGAAAATTATATTGCCCTTCATCAAAAAACATGAAAATAGAAAATAAGAACAAAAATGCAAATAAAGATAAAATAAATGAACAATAAGAAAAAAAATTGAATGATACAAATAATGATTGGCTGTTCATTATAATGAAATTTTTTTTATTATTTCTAATTCATTTTATAAGAAATAGATTAATACGAGATTCTTATAGCCAGATACCATCGAAACATGTGATATATATATGTTGAAGTACATTTGTTTGGAAAGGGGGCCTGAATCGCAGTAACGCAGCGGTAAAAAGTTTGAACCCCTCGAACCTCATGCGACGTGCGATTCGACGCAGTATCGCATGCGTTCATGCGTGCATGTAAATCGGCCTGATGCATCATGGGATATGCGATTCATCGCAGAATCGCATGCGTTCATGCGTCCATGTAAACCACCCTTAACATGCCATGTTATGCAATTCTTCAAGAAACCTTTTGTGCTGCTGTTGTATATGCTAGAATGCGATTTGAACATGTGACTGAGACAAATGGAATGCACACTGAACAAATGCTGTGAATAAATAATTTTTTTGTGTTTCCAATTTGTGTTTCTTGCTCTTTATGCACCACTTTTTCACCTAGTGATCGAAATTTGAACTAATTTTTTTTATTGCAAAAACCTCTTTCCCATGGTCTATATGACATATATTCTAAGTGTCATCAAAATCCGATCAGCAGAACGGGCTCTAGATGGGTCTGAATGGTGTAGCTTAAATTATAAATGCTCTGTATTAATGCCTGGGTGTAGGAATTTCTTTACAATACAGCAAGACCTGAATATGATAAATATCAAATAAGAAGTTGATTGCAAAATACTCTACCTGGTTTTATTCTTCAAGATTATTTGTGAATATTTTCCTCGAACAACTTGCAAATAACCATAGAGATAGTCAATGTTTTCCATCCGATAGGAATCCTCATCCATAACCAATATTTTTAAAAGTATACGGTCCTATAATAGATCATAAATGAATGACATATGTAAATTAAATTAATTTAAACTTGAGAATTCACTTACGTAACTTTTGACCAATATATATATCAAAAGTTGAATCAAAAAATTTGATGCATTAATCACTAATGGAATATTAATGTAAATTATATGATGACAAGTCTAACCATGCCTATGCAATTATTAAAATGCTCACAGAGGGGTTCAAAATGCCCTCCTTCCACCTCTTTGCACATTTGAAATCTATGACATATTTGAGACAATGCATAATAACGTGTCTTCAAAAATCCCATTGTCATTGATAGTCATTGAACAATGAGATTTTCTTGTTAAAGTGAATGCTGTTCTATATTTGTCACACATCTTGAAGCTATATTCAATGCACATAATAGTCCATAATTATATTAGTGATTTTAACAAGATTGTTTTTATTTTATTTTATTTTTTTTTTCATCTCCACTCCCTTTTGCATTTACAAGGCCGCAACTAAGATCTCTGTGACTCTTGGAAAATTTAGAATTCAGTGCCTCCTTTCCCCTCCTCTTGGCCGATTCACCTCTGCTCAGCACCCCCTAAAAGCTAATGCCTGGGGTACGTGCCCCTTTTGCTTAGATTTGGTTTACTTATTTTATAATTCATATGTGATTTTATCAAAACCTCCAACAGCTTTTGTACAAATTCTGTTTTCTGAAGAAATTTAACATGACAAATTTTAAAAACCCAAATTAACATAGATTTCTGTTAACAGGAAAGCACACATTGCTGTTCTTCTAAAAATAAGTTGACTTACTGGTAATTGCTGCTTGAAATGAACTTCTGCGCTATCTAATTCTCTCACTTCTGATTGAAAATAACGGCAATGTTTCATATCCCCAACAGCACTTAAAAATTAAAAGAAAATAGTAAATGAAATAGTAAGATAAACATAAAAAAATAAATTATTAAGACTCACCCATTTTTATCATCAATACATATCTGAAATACAAAATCACATCTTGAAAAGTAATCACATTGAAGATTTTTACTGTGTGTAAAACTTGTGAAATTCAAAGTCACAAACCCTTCAGAAGATGCTGCATCAATCAGCAACTGAAATCAAGTCACATCTCATTGCCTCAAATTAACAGAAATTTTTTTCAAATATACAATTTTTTGTAAATGATTTTTTTTTTCTTTACCTGAAATACTAAAATATACAGGATAAGGCCCATCACTAAGTTGCAAATGATTAAAAATTAAATTTATGACATTTCTTCATTCACTGAAGAATCAAGCAGCTAAATTAAAAATATGAACTTCCTCTACATGATATCTTTGTAATATAATAGATGACAACAGATTCCATTAACTGTAACAAGTAAACAGGTTTCAAATTTTTGAAGCTGGATCACAATGGAATTGAAAAACATTTTATACATAGACACAATCTTATTATTTGTAGAAAGAGAAAATGCACTCTTTATTTTTTTAAAAATTAATGGGAAAATTGAAGTAAAAAGAAAATTCCAACCATTAAGTATTTTTCATCAATGAGCCATGCTAAATTTTATAAATTCTAAAGATCTCATTGGTAAAATTAAATAGTATTACTTACTATTCATTAAGAATTAATTCTCAATGGTTTTATGTTTCAATTTCTGAAATTAGCCTTCAGATTTTGTTACATTTAAATTAAAAAACATCAACTTAAAATCCTTTGATAAAATTCAAAATAAAATAATAAAATTTGACTTGATATTTAGGACCTGCTTATGCAGAAAATTGATGATGATGATGATGTTGTTCTTTGAAATTGTTGTGTGCAGATTTCAGTATTCCTAATATTCATGTTCTGTAGTTTCATGAATCACCATGAGGTTTGCCGATTTATGAAGGAACCTATCCCCAACGTCGAATATGGCTATCCATCACTGGTTCTCCCGGTCCCCAGACATAACACTTTGTTGCCCAGATAAGTATACCACACAGTCAATGTGAAGTTCACCAGGCAGATCAACATCCCACCAAGTTACTGAACACTCTGAAGCCTCCTGAAATGTCACCATATTGCTGGCCCTGAAGAATGATTCTCCACATTATGCTCCTACCAAATTTGAATGCATTAAGACTATTGAAGTAAATGGCTCACAATTTAAAAAAAAAAGCAGCTTCTATTGTTATCATCATCACAGCCTGAAGAAGCCAGATATAAAAAGCTAAACCGGTTTCAGTCATTTTTCCAATAATATTGTAAAGCTTCTATCTTTTTTATTAATCGACACAAATCAAGGACTTTTTGCAATCACAATTGTGTGTTAAAAATCTGATGCCTCATGTTATTATTAAGGGTCACTCCAAAAGTAATGCACAATATTTTAGTTTTTTTAATTTATTTTTTATTATACACTCTTGCAACTTATGGAGGTCATAGATACATCCTTTAGGAAATGTCATTTTCCCACATAATCCCCATCCCGTTCAAATGCCTTATGCCACATTGGAACGAGGGCGTGTATACCTGTACGGTAAAAGTCTCGACCAGCATGTTTAAGCCATTGTTTAGCAGCTGCACAAGGGGGGGGG
>JAHWFO010022496.1:753600-770138 GCA_023313115.1 Rhysida immarginata
AAACACAAACATCCATGCCCACCAGCTGCACAAGGGAGTTGTGACCATGCAACTACCATCTCTTTGGTAAACTGAAGAAATCCTTTCACAGAACGAAGTTTGAAGATGACGACTTCCTCGCGTTATTAGTTTTTGAACATCCTACATAAAGTTGGCAGAGTGAAAAGCATGGAGTTTGTAGGTTAATGCCAGCGAAGTTAAATGAATGACTGTTCTTGAGCTTTGTTGATGGAATACCAAAGCAAAGTGGACTTTAAATTGCATCTATTTCTTCATCTTGATATTAAACTTTATTTCAATATTCATTACTATTACTAAAAAAATTTATATTTTTTTTGTCCACAAAAAACGTATTGTTGCATGAAAATGAGTTTCGCATGGTAAATTTTGAATACCATTATTGTAGCCATTGGTTTTGCTCTTAACGTGCTGTTTATGAAGAAAAAACAAATGATTATGCTTATATAAATATCCATACGGGATGGCCTATTTACCACTAGCATCTTAATATATAAGAAAGCAATGTCACAACTTCTCCCAATCAAAATCCAATGGTAACGAAATTCCTTTGAAATGTTGGTGGAAAAATTTTAAACTTTAGTATTCTATTTTTAATGCAAATATTTAATAAATACCCTAGTAATTCTGTGCCTTTTCTTATAAGTGTTCTTATTTATTTTCACATTCTTGGTTTGGTATTAACGTCCTTTTCAACTGCCATGGTCATTTCAGGATGGCGTTATAGGGGCCGCAAATTTTGCCTCTCAAGGGTTCTTTAACGTGCAGCCGACAAATGACTACACGGGACCAACGGCTTTACTTCCCTTCCGAAGGAAGTGCGTGATCTCAGGATTATCCCCCTGAAAAAATCCTCGTCGTCTTCGGCCGGAGTCGAACCAGAGTCCTCGGGCATCAAACGCAATCACGCAACCACTGAGCCACCGAGGCCGATTCACATTCTTGGATATGGCAAAATGTCCTTAAAATAAAAGCCTGAGCAAATGCCTGCTAATACTATAACAATAATAAAAACCATGTAGAAACTGTGGATACTTATACAGCATGACAATTATTGAGTTACATCAAATAAAAAATCAAATTTTCAAAAACTACAGAGTACAAAAATTTTATTCAAATGTTAAATGTAACTACAGATATTCGAATTTAGTTTATGAGATGTTCGATATGCTTCCTATCAATATGGTGCAGACGAAGAACAAAATTCTGGAAAACTCGCTTAAGTGTCGAGACATCGATGCTTTCGATGATGAATGTCTGTTTTGAACTCAGCGATGGTTCTGGGGTTATTTGCATAAACTTTGTTTTTAATATTGCCCCACAAAAATGGGTCACAAGGGGTGAGATCAGGTGAATTTTTATTTTACTCCAGAGTTCTTGTGTCTCGTCCTTCTTTTCTTCTGCATTTGTCATTTCTACTGGAATGAAATTTTCTTCTAATTTTTATAGCTCTTCATTTTTTTGGAAAATGATGAAATAAGACATTTGGATTTTTCACTTTCCAATTCAAACATAACAAAACTGAACAATTAATTGGCATGTTGTGTACATTTTCATAGAAACCTCATTGCAGCCCTGCTTTGTTTCCCTCAACTATTGCGGATATGGTCTATTCTAGATTAAACAAGTTTTACTATAGTAGTATTCCCCAAGATACTCCCTTGGGGTAGGGTGACCATACGTCCCGATTAATCGGGATTGTCCGGTTTTGAGGATATACAAAATTGGAATTATTTTGAACAATATTGTTATGCTTTGTTTTCAACTAATAATATGTAATAAACATATTTTTATTTGTAATATGGTTTTACTTAAAATATTATTTGTAATATTGTTTTACTTTACATTTATTCCAAAATAAACTTTTATTGAGAGCTCTTGAAATTATAGTCACCAGTTTTAGCTGTTGAAATTATGGTCACCCTACCTTGGAAACACTCTATTTTTGCATTTTTTAAGTATATGAGGATATGCCAATATCAAAACACTAAAAAGGTTATGCAACTAATTGAAACTGCAACTTTCCAAAAATAAATAGCTAAAACTTATTACACAGGCAACATCCAATTAAATGATGGGTCTAATTTCAGAAAACCTGCTTTATGTCCTGCACTTCAGAGTATCATCTACCATTAATTAAACTTGTAGTAATAATCCCAATATAAGGAAAATTATCAACTCGGGAGCTACTCATGTGGGAACCCGACAATTGGGTGGATGACAATTCGGTGGACGACGGTTGGGTGAACGACAATTCGGTGGACGTCAATTAGGTGGATACGACAATTCGGTGGACAATTGTAATACAATTAATTGTACAAAATTATTACAATTAAAATATAGCTATACAAAAAATATAAATAAATTACAAAAAAAATATTTACAAAAACAAAATAATTACAGATAAAATATTCAAATAATACAAATGAAATTGTAACAACAAAAATATATAAAATATAATAAAAATCAAATAATAACAAAAAGAAAAAATATTGCATCAAAAAAATTTGTTCAGTTATATATTCCTCTCAGTTTTTAAAATGATTTTCAAAATTCTTTACAAATTTCATGCGTGTTGAGTTTTTAATCCTGTTAACCTTTTGAGGGATGATGGAGAAGCTAAAATTTAACGGGGCTCAAATGGTTATATCAACCCTTTCAAACCAAAAACGAAATGAACTCTAGCCCCCTGTCCTCCCCTCCAATAATCTTTTCCAAAGCTGTATTTTGTTTTTGTGTATATTTTTTCTGTAATTTATTTATAATTTTGTATATATTTTACTGGTAATATTTTTATATTATATTTTAATAGTTTTATATTATTATATTTACTTTAACTTGACTGTACACTTTTAAGACGTTTTAAGACAGTCATTTTAATTCTCTTATGTAAGAAGGGAAACCTAATTCTCTTAAAAAGCTGGAAGGGGAAGTAGTTATATTATGGATCAACCCTTTCAATCTAAAAATGAAATGAACTCTACACTCTGTCCTCCCCTCCCCTCCAACTGCCTTTTTAAACCAGACTATAGTGGGAGAGGGGGTCACTGTGCTATATTAATGTCAAATAACATATCTACCCAATTCCTATTGTGCCTATTTTAACGAGCTTAAGTAATAATTTAAGAATAACAGTAATTTTAATTGAATAATGGAACTCTTAGCAATAAAACAAAATGATTTAATAAATTATTTAATAAAGAAATAATCTCATTTATTTGTAATCTAATAAATAAAAGATTCCCCCATATAAAGTGACTGACCTAAAATGAATGAAGCAAATTGATTTGTAATTGCAATAAAGATGTGTCAATTATAAACAAAGAACGAGTTAAATACTCGCATTCTTTGGCGATTTAAAAATCTCGATCGAATTTGCATTTCCACCGAATTGTCGCATCCACCCAATTGACGAGTTCACCCATTGTTGCATCCACTGAATTGACGTTCACCGAATTGTCGCACACCCAATTGTCGTAGACCCCTACCCATGCTTTCGTTATCATTTCAACATGTTAAAATTGTTTACTTCTAAATTCTAAAGCATGTTCAGACCTATGCAAAAAATTCTTTAAAATTGTATTTTTTGCCAAAAAATCACCTATCCTTTTGAGATCTGTACTTCATAAACCTGATTTGCAAAAAAAACAAAATTAACCAATTCACACATTTAACAGATTCCTCGGATTTTCTTCCACCCTGTTTGAGCTTTTAACTCTCCCATTATTTTTAGAAATAAAGTTTTTTCTTTTGTCCTCTTATGAAAATTTTCGATGGCAAAGTACTTTTTCCTTTTCTATTAAAATTTTTATTTTTAATAGTCAATAGTTCATTCTCATGACGATTCTCTGGAGAAATGATTTTACTGTACTGCCAATATTCATCAAAATTCAAAGTAACTATTTTAATGACAATCATCCTCATCTATGGAGACTATCCACACCATACATCTCATCTTCATCCATGGTTCACACCCTGCCACAAATACTTCTGGGTTATTACAATAACGCAGCTTGGTAAAACCACATATGATAATGGGAGCAGACTGTGATAAGAATTCCATGCAAGTTGTCTTACAGGGATCAGCCTTAACTTCACGTGATCGATTGGATGCTGCGTTGCTTGTCTGCATTAAGAAAAGCTGGGTTAGCCTCGATACCAGTAATGTTTTTTTATAGAGAGAAATGTGTATTAGGTGGCCAGAAATTTGATCAGAAATGTGCAAGTTTTAATATTCAAGATAACATTTAATTCATATAAAAATTGATTTTTGTTTTGTCACCTCTGGTAATTTTATTTCTTTAAACAATTCATTTATACATAAAATTTTAATCTTAAGTGACAGCATCCAATATACCGTAAATCACAAATCTTTTTCGTTGTTTTTCAAAAATGAAATTTATTTCAGCAAACAAATCCATATTTTTAATAGTTTGTCATTTAAGAATTCCAAATGTTTTGTTTTTTTTGTCTCGTCCATCTCTCATATTTATCCGTCAATTATTTATTTTATTTACATTGTATTTCAGAGGGGTACAGTGCAACCACCCGGGGCCAGTATGGCAAAAAGCCAACGAGTTAGGTCCCCTGGGTGGGCAGAAAAAACAGTCTGTGGAACATATAAAAGAGACATAATAAGAACAATATAAGTAGGGACATAAAAAAGAATATAATAAACAATCTGACTTAAAAAAGAAAGATAGAAAAAAAAAAACTTAGCTAGAATTGCGCAAGTGGGATAGAAATTTAATTTTAAAATTGTTGAAGAAGAACGGATTTCAGATGGTAGGCTGGACCAAAGTCTTAGACCTGAAGTAGAAACGCTTTTACATTGGTAAGAACGACTAATCAGGGGAAGAGTGAAGGGAATATAATGGCGGATATTGTATGTGGGAGTAGTGATGGGGATAAAAGGAGAATGAGGTAAAGAGGTAAGTAAAAGATTGTTAAGAGATTTATAAATAAACATTGCCAGGTGAAAAGTGTAAAGTTGATGAATGGGAGTAATACCAACATAATTAAATAAGTGAGACACAGAGGATGGTTTTCGGAGTTTCAAGAGAATTCGAAGAAACCATTTTTGGAATCGGAAAAGACGTGAAAGGTTAGATTTGGTGGAAGATCCCCAAAATTGTATACCATAGGTGAGAGTGGAGTGAATTAATGCCTAGTAAAGCAACAATAAGATATAGGGGGGAAGGTAATGGAGACGGGAAAATAAACCGAGACGCGAATTTAAGGTGGAGGCAAGGGAATTAATGTGTGTCCCAAGATAGGTTGTGGGATATGTAAATTCCCAAAAATTTAAAGGACTTAGAGGGTGTGATATATTGAGAGTTGTATTTAAGCGAGAAGGTATTGGTGTCAAATTTTTTATTATGTTGGGTAAAAATTATATAAGTAGTTTTATCAAGGTTTTATAGTAGTTTTTTAGTAGTTTTATAAAGATGCACATCTCCCCCACTATCCACTTTTCAACAAACCCAAATAACCAAACCATATATTAATAGTTATAATAATAAATGACTTTTCTCCTCAACTCATTCTTGCCTTGTTTTTACATCGAATACTCAAAATAAGGTGGTATCAATGTCCCTTAAAACGAAGCCTCTTAAAGTGTTGGTCATAAAAAATTTGGTAAAATTTAAAATAACTCTCCTTTTTACATGTGCACTATACATACCAGTACCTGATATTTCCCCCTCTCACCCCGCACTCTTCACATTTTGGGGAAAGGCTTTAAATAAGTGAGGGGGAGGGGGAGGGGGAGGAATTTTTAACTTGTGATATGTTTCGGGTTCTTAGAGGAGAGTTTGAACCTAACTTCTAAAGTGAAGTTTTTGCCCTCACCCAAAATCTTGAGAAATTGTGAAGACATCCTCAAGCTTGCTTATATACAAATTCTATATAAAATTACAAGTCCAAGCTGAATTATTATGTGTACATGTACATTCAATTTTCGAAATAACTCAAAAGTCTTAAAATTTTGTTTTCAATTTTTTTTTTTTTTAATTCAGCAAAGCTTCATAGAATGATTACAAAGAATAATCTGTACATTACAAACGACGTCCTCGTCTGCCTCCTTTTCGTCTTGTTGAATCGGATGGAATTGGAGTTACATCCTCTGTTGAGAAATTTTAGATAAGTTCAATGTCAATTGAGCCAATTTCAACAGCTTAAGAATTATATACTAAATACAGAAACTAGCATTACCTATTCTACCAATTTTCATTCCAGAACGTGCAAGGGCACGAAGTGCTGACTGAGCTCCAGGACCTGGCGTTTTGGTTCTAATAAAAAATAAATGCATTCATGAAAAACCAAAACTTAATTCAAGCAAAAATTTAAATAAAAAAATGACAGAAAATTTGAATTTAAGCGTTAAGTTTATTTACTATAATCTGAAGTTGTTCAATTCAGAATGTTCAAAATTTGCGATTTGAGAATTGAAAGTTGACATTTTTAATTATTAAATAAACATTCAATCACTAATCAACTCTCGACTTTCACTGAAATACGCAGACACTTCCCATAATTTGTGGCATTGACAAAGGAGAAAAATTCACAAATCAATTGGGAGATACAGCAGACTATTTTGAAGGTACAGTGTAAGTTATTTATAAAGACAATGGTTATAGTGACCAACTGGAAATAACAATCACATTTTTCTCTTAAGAATGGTTTCCTATCTAAATGACAATAAAAGTTATCAGTTATAGCAATATGGATATAATGACGGAACAGTGTATAGCAGCAGGCTTTTTAACTGAAATGGGGATCCCATATAGACTATAACGACAGATTTCCGGTGACAGCAAAGGTGCAAGTACCCGTGAGAAAGATCCCCTGGATGAGCAGTTTTGAGGGTTTATTCTCAAATCCATATGCTCTGCGACCATTCAGTTTCATAAAATTAGTCAGTTTCAGCATTGACAACTTTGCTGATTTTAGT
Source organism: Rhysida immarginata (assembly GCA_023313115.1). Classification (NCBI taxonomy): domain Eukaryota; kingdom Metazoa; phylum Arthropoda; class Chilopoda; order Scolopendromorpha; family Scolopendridae; genus Rhysida; species Rhysida immarginata. The sequence continues at coordinate 760,571 of JAHWFO010022496.1, forward strand.
AAGAAAAAAAATGGTTTTGAATTAGAAAACTGACTCAGTTTTCAGTCTAAGATAGCAGAGCGCGTGACTGCCACAGTTGCAGAGATCTCGTGTCAATGATTCAGAAAGATTGTGAGAACATTAAAGAGTACACAATTTTCAAATTTTGACGGGCAATATAGTCATTAGCACAGAAGAATTCAAATATTTATTTAACCATTTGCTATATCGGGTGTCCAAAAAGTCTGGTAACATGGCAGATATCTCAAAGCTGCCATGGTAGGCAAGATCTGATGAGTGTTGTTTACAGATAAGGGGGGGGGGGTCATTCATTGCTGCACTCAAATTTCACTTGACCCCCAATTTTAAGGTCATCCATTTGCTAACTCGCAAATATTTAAAGATAGAGAAAAATTTCCGATTGCTACCCTGAAGAGCAACACCACATTAGTCTAAAAACAACTTTTAATCACACCTTTCCCCTTGAAAGGTTTTGAGAAACTGAGCGAGAAAGAGTCACTCAAGGTCAGGTTGGCTGAGGTGCTTCACTGAAATTCAAATGTGTTAGAAAACTCAGCCAACCCGACCTCGAGTGACTTTCTCGTCCATTTTCTCAAAATCTTTCAAGGGGAAGGGTGTGATTAAAAATTGTTCTTAGACTAATGTGGCATTGCTCTACAGGGTAGCAATCGGAAATTCTTCTTTATCAGAATAAAAAGATTATTTCCCGATTGCTACTCTGATCGAAGCTCTCCTGTATGCTGAAGAAGGCAGCTTGGCTGCCGAAATGTGCATCCATTGTCTGATTAAAAATCTAATGTGGATTAGTGGTTTCCTCTCTTTTATTCTAACGTCTGTCCACAGTATCTGGCTCTATTTATTTAGTGTTCTTCTTTATCTTTAATAGTTTTCGAGTTAGCAAATGGGTGACCTTAAATTTGGGGGTCAAAGTCAAATTTAAGTGCAGCAATGAATTCCCCACCCCCATATTACCTATAAATCACACTCATCAGATCTCGCCTACCTCGCAGCTTTGAGATATCTGCCATGTCACAGACATTTTGGACACCCTGTATAAAATACAATGATTTATGCTTTTCTAACCATCAACACATGTTGTACCAATTCCATAAACAAAAAAATTAATTTAGGCAGTTTCCTCAGGTCCTTTAAATTTTATGATTTTGCTCAATTTCTACCTCTCCCCCAATAACGTATGTATAAACTTACTCAAAAAATGTATACACGGGAGTCCTCAATTTAAGACAATTACAAATTCCCATTCATTCAAGACACTTGCTTCACACTTAAGACAAAAATGCAAATAGAAAAAGGCAGTTTCTTAAAAAAAATAAAAAACTTCTTAAAAAACAAAGGATTCTTTAACCTTAGACAATTGCCTTAAGTAAGAAGACTCCCTGTACTTAAAATGAAGTAATACTTACTTGTTCCCTCCAGTAGCTCTTAATTTGATATGTAAAGCATTTATCCCAACAGATTTGCATTTTTCTGCAACATCTTGTGCAGCTAACATAGCAGCATATGGAGATGCTTCATCTCTATCAGCTTTTACCTTCATACCACCAGTCACACGTGCAATTGTTTCCCTATATCAAAAAATAAATAAATAAATAAAATAAACAAGATTTAAATAAAGAATTTTCATAAAGAAGAATGCATCAACTTATTAAAAAAATACATACTTCTTAAACACATATACATGATAGCCAAAAATCTTTCGAACACTACAAAATTTTATTACAAAAATACTACTATTGAATCACAATTTCAAACAAATCTCTTGAAAATTTTTTATTTCCCTGCATTTTTATTATTAATTCAATATAATTTTCCCTCATTATCTCAAAGCATTTTCTCAGAAAGTCTATGAGAATTCTGATTTTGTGTGCCTGCGAAACGAAAATATTTAAATACATTCGAGTCACTTCCATTAAAATTAGACTATTCTCGTGAGGTACAAAAAAAATTAGCAGAAAAAATTTTTGATCTCATTGGCAAGTGTGTTGTTTACGAGATGTTTGAGCATGTGCCCTTTGTGAGTTTCTGATGCTAGTGGTGCCACCTGTATACACACCAATTTATCTCCTATCGTTCTCTATACCCTTCATTAATATAAATTTGTTTGGAATAGGTTTGTGGGGATTGATTGCATTGAAGAATAGTAATCTTTTAATTAAACTCCAAAAACTATGGTTGGTCCAAATTATCCCAAGATTTCAAAATGCACCTTCCCTTCATTTTGTTAAGCATCCCCTTAGAAGTATTCATTCAGGCTTAATTAAAAAAAAAAAAAATATTTAGCTTCCAAATGTTTTTAAATTTCAACCGATTTTTCACACAATGTTTTTATTTTATTTATTTTTTTACCATTTTATACTATATTTGTTCATTAATAACAATTTATGAAAAATGCACCAAGGATTGGTCAAAAATGGGCTGTGTTTACAAAGGTATTCTCAAGATCAGTGGATGACGTCAGTGGTGGACGCTGATCACGTCCTCGCCTTCTTTTGTAACTGGTGCCTTTCTCAGCAACTGGTTCAGTCTAGAAACCCTGAATAAATATTTATTCTATAGTTCTATTTTATTATATTGCCTTTTTTTTATTAAATTTCATTTGTTTCTATTTATTAATTTGCTATTTTAATATATTTATTTAATTAACTAAAATGTTAGTAATCTATTTTTGTATATTTAGATATTAAATTGAATTTACACTGCTTTGCAATGAAATTGCCCCACCAACAAGGAGTTATCTGATCTTATACATATTTAGTTGAGGGGGGGGTTCATCTACCTCCAACTAGTAAACAATTAAGAAGATGCTTACGGGACATGATCATTTGGGTTGATACAGGGTGTACAGGTGCTTGTATAGGCTCATCAGTTGACACCTGTGCGTGACGTTCCATGCAGTAGGGAGGATGCAACTGCCTTGTGAATGTACAGTACTGTAATTCGCACAATGGTCTCAATGCCACGACAACAACAACCGTTCACACAATTAACGGACTTTGAACAAGGTCGGCTTATTGCCCTCTCCGAGACTGGATGGTAAACCAGACATACTGCTGTTCAAGTGTTGCGGGACGCACGGACGGTAGGCCGATGTTGGAGGCAATGGCGAGAGGAAGGCACACATGCCAGAAGACCAGGCTCTGGGGCCCATAGAAGCACATCAGCTTGTACCGATAGACGGATACTGCGAACAGCGGATATGTATATATTCGGTAACCCCTGGAAGAGGGGGATGTCGTAGACCGAACGCCGAAGGTAGAAAACAATGACCAGTGAGGCCGAAGCATCGAGAATGGTAAAAATTTACTAAAATTTAAAGGTAGTTAAAATTTTTCTTAGTAAAGCTCTCACAACAGACGGCAAATGATTCGTAATTGGAATTATTTTCAGACTTGGTCACTTAATCTGAAAAAAACTTCCTATGCAGTCGACGGGAAAAAAAAATGCGCGACAAATTAACCTTTTATACAGTTTTTCCAGGCCTTGAAAACAGTTTAATAAAGTTCCAGGATTTTCCAGGAATTTTACGCCACGTACGATCCCTGTACAGAAAAGTCCCATTATAACGTATCTCTCTCTGTAATGTACGTTTCAAAATAACGTACAAATTTAAAATCCCCAGCTGAAATCTAGGATTTTTAATGCTAAAAACTTTCAGTTTAATGTACTTCGAATTAATGTACATTTCAGATTAAACGAACTAATTTTACGTTCCCTCTGTTAAATTATCTGTTAATACCCATCTTTTGAAGTTCGTTAGACATTAATAAAAATATCTGAGTAAACGGAAAGTGAAAGATCTGGATAAAACTTTATACATACATTAATTCAGGTAATTCCGTATTGGTTTTCAATGTCATTTTATGCATTAAAAGTTGGGCAGATAATAATGTGCCCACACATTCTTCATCTGTATTTAATGTCAGCAATGAAATAATATCAGGGGAAAAAAACAATCGAATTCATCTTCTCCTGCTTGGTAGTTTCTAAACTATTCTGAGGGGCTTGGTTTACATGTTCGTCTTCTAATGTTTCTTGGTTCTTCGGTAATGTTACTCTGCCATGACTGTAGAATGTAATGATTTTCACGAACCAATGAATCCTTCATCATTATGTTTATAGCTGGACATGAATGTTTCGATATTACATGTATGAAGTCCTGCAGATATACCCCCCCCCCCCCCAATTTTCTATGCTTGATTTTTTAAACTAATTGAACTAAAAATTAAGTTACTATCAAAACTTTAATGCTCTCTAAATACGACAACTTTGTAGAATAGAAGAGATGCGGCAATGATACGAGAGATCGAGGCAGTGAGGAGAAACGTCATTTTGACGTCATCGCCTCATCTATAGCTACTATATTATACCGAGCTGACTCGACTGCCATTAAGGAGCCCACTTGTATTAGTAATGCATGCTATAAGAGCGAGGATTTTTATCTGGCTGATTAAAATCTTTGCGAAAATGGCTAAAATTGGAAGAAATGGAAAGAGCAGTGCCAGATTAGTATATGCAACTGCGATGGAAGCTATTATTACCAATATTTCGAAGAAATTTAATATTTATATGTCGAAAGAGAGGGCCATATAAATGAAGCTAGAAACATATCTAGCGACTCGCGTTCTGTATTCTCTTTGCGAGTCGCAAAATTACATGGGATTACACGTTTATTGCTTCTTTTATATTGCCCTCTCTTGACGAGAAGAGGCAACATTATGCTCTTTCGACATTAAATATTAAATTTCTTCGAAATCTTGGTAATACTAGCCTTCCATCGCACTTACATATATTAATCTGGGACTGCTCTTCCCATTTCTTCCAATTTTAGCCATTTTCACAAAGATTTTAATCAGCAAGATAAAAACCGCTCTTTTAGCATCTTATATACTAATTCTCTTATCTGTCAGTCCGTCCAGCCGTCCGAGGCCAACAAAGAAAGCTACAACAATCCATCCGAAGCCAGGGATTGTTGTGGCAAGACAATACTCCGTCATTGTTATTTAATTAAATAAATAAACTGAAAAAAAAATACTAATTCTCTTGGTCGATCCAAAGCCAGGGATTGTTGTGTGGTAAAATAATACTCTTAAAGGCAGTATCTTTTGAATGGGAATAGGTAGCCAGTTAAATTTTCACAGAGTACGTGTTATTATGGCGGATTGTCTAACAAATAATAAAAAATGTTAAAAGTTTTTTTTATCTTCTATTTTTTTTTTTGTTCTACCGTAAAAACGGCTATACATACAAGAGTCAAACTTGGCATGATCGTAATTGAAACTCTAAACTATTACAACAAATAATAAAAAACTGGCCAAGTGTGAGTTGGACTTGCGCAACGCCAAACATAAAATCTTTTTTCAGGTGATCTGTTAATTTAACATTTGAAAACGCTTATTTTATAAAACGCTGTTTATCTTTTTTGTTCAAAACGCTTATTTTATAAATTTCGACACTTAAACTATTATAGATTATATGTCTATAAAAGCCGAAATCGAGAACACAGTGCCACACCCTCCAGAACCTGGCACATTTTGGTAAATATATTATACGATAGTATGGAACCCTTGATGCGCCAGTTCAACTCGCACTAGCCCAATTTATTTTTATATGCAGATGAACAGTAGCCTATATTGTTGCAGAATAAAGTTTTCAACACCATTGATGCTCCACTTTCATTTCTTTACCCTTCAACCTGTATGGATGACACCAGTCATGCGACAGGTGGAATTTCTAGTGCATTACTATTACAAGTGGGCTCCGTAATGGTGGTCGAGTCAGCTAGGATAAATATAGTAGCTCTAGCCTCATCCAAAGTGGTCTTACTTAATAAAAACCGCACACCTCAGATTAATGTAGAAAATTCCACTTCCCTTGGATTACGTTGTAACGAGATTTTATTGTATTAACTTTAAATTTGTGTTTTTATTGAAGAAACCATTACAAATTCGGTCCATTATTATTATTTTTAATCAAAATAATCTCATAAATACATAGTCAAGTTATGTAACCTATATAGCGGTTCGTGTGCGAAAAATCGAACCAAACAGCTACAGCGATTCTTCCTGTGTCCATCTAACTTCTAAGCAGTCTTCCTCAAAATAAAGTTGAATATGCCAGATGAAACAAAACTAAAGACTTCAAAAATTAAAATCCCCATATCTAATATCATCAACGGAATTTTTAGTCAACAAAAATTCCGACTGAAAGCTGGAATGGGTAGGGATAAAACTGAACAGTAAGGACGGAATGGGTAGGGCCCAGACGATGCTACACTCAATGAATCCAATAATTCAACTTTATTATGTTTCTCTGAATTATGAATTTATATTTGTAAGAGCTCTATCAACCAGAAGAGCTACTCACGAGTGACACTAAAATACTTACAACTAAAAGCATATCTAATCGTCCATGCGCTAGTATATCAAAAACGCCATTCGACAAGTCAATTATGATCATACCTTCCCGACAGATCTGTAACGTGAACAAATGTATCATTGAAGCTGGCAAAAATGTGAGCCACGCCAAATACATTTTCTCCTTCCAAAGCTTGCGGACCAAGTGCAACTACGGGCTGTTCTTGTTGAACCTTTCCTTTGCGAGGAGCCATTCTACAAGAAAAAAAACATGAATAAGACGAAAGTATCATGAATAAGCTCGCTATCTTATTTCGGGAATAATATATTAAAAATAATACGTGCAACAAATATACTTTGTTTACGAGTAAACGCTTAGCCTGTTAAGAAATTAATTTAAGCTAGGATGCTGGTCAAAATAAAAGATTAATTTTCTAATTCTACGTACATTAATCGCCCACAGGGTACTGCTTTCACATTAATGGACGCGGACAAAATGGAAGCGGTTCGAGTCTCGCGCGAAACGAGATCGGCGACGAGAGAGCGAACGAGAAATGCGTCAACATCTCCGGAAGTTAACGAAGATGCCCGATGAGTGGAGTTTCCATTTTTGTTGATGTCTCTGCTCAAAGTAGAGGCTTGAGGTTAATGAAAATGCAATTTTTGAAAAGTGTAAGATATTCGGAGCATTATTGACATCGATCCCATCGAGAACGTCCAGGACGAGGATGTATTGATGCGTTTTAGGATTTGAGCAATAATTAACATGGGTGATAGCATTCCAGGGAAAAAACAAAGAGAAATTATATGCAAATTTCGAGCCGAGCAGCAGCAGCAGAAGCACGGTGGAGACCCAGGCCATTGACTGGCTGAGCGACTGTAGGGATAGGCCTACAACAACAGCCCTGGTTTTGTTTAGAGCAGGAACACAGGCGGAGGAAAGGAGAGTCAGCGTTTGGCCGAAGGAAAGTGCTGGCGAGGCCTTTGTTGTTGAATATCGGGCCTTCATGTTTGATTGGGAGGAGGGTGATCGCTTTTCCTTCGAAGACAGTGACCGATTTGAAGAGGACTCGCTGTGTAGTTGGATAAGCGAGCCTGAAAGCCTGTGTAATAATTGGAGAGGATGGAAGAAGCAGAACGGCGAGCGCCCGTTAGGTTCCGTTGGTGGTCATGACCGCGCCCGTGAAGGTGAGTACATCATACTTAGTAGAATTGGTCATCATCCCCATTGCCCATGTCATCCACTGTTTACCTTCCCATGTTAATGAATCGAGGAATAAGAGATGCCAACATAGCATTTTCCCCAAGGTAGAGCTTCTCGATTCCGCTGACATCGACTTGGAAGGTTGCAGGTTGCTTTTTTTCTTGTGGGAATGCTGGTAAAACTTGGTTAACTTCACATTAATCATACATGCAGAGAACAATGTGTAGGTGGCTTCTCGTATTGATTTCGAGCTTAGTGGGCATTGAAATTTAAGGAGAAGGCATTGCACCGAAGGCTATTTTTGTTTGCCGTTATCATCATCCTCTTCATTTTGATATTACGGTATTTGAGGAGACATTTAAGGTGTCAGTAAAAATCCACTTAAAATCCTCCTGTCTTAAGAGACAGTGAATTGAATTGAATTATTTTAAAGAAAGATTCTAGATTCCCCCACAAGATTTTTCAAAGCAAGTGAAACGAGAAAACTGGAAAATATTGAAATTTCAGTTAATGTGGTTAATGGCTAACAAAGTTCACCATTGTTTTTTGTATGGTAGTACAGATATATGATAAAATTGTCTTTTATTTATTTATTTTTTTTCCTGTTTTGTTTGCCACTGTCATTCTAATTGGCTTTCGCCTCTGGCCCACCTGGCCCCAAACTATTTGCATACAGCTGAGAGCTCTACCAGCTGTTTCATAGGACAATCGCACCTTTGTGATCCGCTTGCACCTTGCTTTGGAAATTCTTCTATCCGGGGGAAATTACCTTTGTGTGGGAATAGGTCTGCTTATTGTAACCACCAATAGGAGTTTAGAAATTTTTTTTAATTGTTATTATTATCTTATCAGATACAAAGCATAATTGTAAATATCTTTTAATTTTTTAAGATTTTTTTTTTTTTTTTTTTAATAAATCATTTATTTCTAAATTCGATTTCTTAACATGAAATGGAATTTTAAGTTTTAAAAATCATGTTAAAACTTGAAACACTTTGAATATGAATTTTTTTATCATGAGACATTTCTTCTGCCCGAGTTTTTCTTTGTTTATATTCCAGGACCATGAAGCTAAAGTTAAATCCAAAATTACATTAAAATCGACAGAAACAATGCAATTATAAAATAGCAGGGGGTAAAAATTGTGATTTTATAATTGTTGTACAAACAATAAAATATGAAAAAAGTACTTAGAAAATTAAACTTTTATTATTATTATTTTTTTAATCTTAATGATGAAGGTTTCTAAGTGAAATTTTCTTTTGTTTGCCTATTCCTCGTTTTATTTTTCTCATTTTTTTGGCCTGCTTTTCTACCTTTTACTCTTTCCTGCAAATAAAGGGAAGGATGAGTATATTGAGCTGTTTAATTGGTTTTAAAAAGTAAACTTTATGTCCATTTTCAGTTTCCATGGTTACTACAGTGTTATTGAAGTTAAGGGTTTCATCTAGTTAAGTTTGTTCACCTGATAAAATAAAAATAGGTCAAGGCTGATGATTTTAAAAAATAATTTCTCTTTTTCTTGCTTAACATTCAGCATAAGTCGAAAGAAAAAATAAATGAATATAGCGGTAGACAGTTAAACAAAGAAAATTTTTTTTTTTTTTAATTTTTATTCTAACCTTATAATTTGTGTCTTAAAACTCTAAGTCAATAAAAAGGTTAATAATTATTTGATAACTGTTATCAGTTTTACAAAAGTGTTTTTTTTTTTTCTTTCTTTTTTTTTAATTAACAATTCTCCGTGAAAGCGATCTGCAAATTTTCAATTTGAGATAAAGCTCAGTGCATGAATTGTTTGCAACTTCTTAACTGTTTAGAAGCAGCTTATTATCTCTCAGCTCTTCAACTGAAAACAAATAAGTAAATTATTTGTTACTGATTCTGTAATAAAATTAGGCAACCCAATATACAATTAAATATTTAGAAACTAGAAATATTTGGTTTGAGCACTGAAATTGTTGATTTCTTATACAAAAACAAAAAAAAA